>OX637362.1:14147567-14446213 GCA_951799405.1 Agapetus fuscipes
ATGTGGTGAGTTTAGTCAACATTAATTGTTTATGGTCTGACGTCCAGGTGTTTTATTGGCTGACGTTTGTGGTTGGTCAAGATGAACAGGGTGTTGTTGCATTATTTAGTGAGGTCGGAATGGCATAATATAAAAGCCAGATCTCTCGTAATTTGTGTGTTCTTTTCTTTTCTTCTCTTGCATTATATCCTGACTGTTTATAACAAAAGTTCTTCTCTCACATCATATTCTGACTAAATAAAAGTCATCATTATTCTTGTAAACTCTGTAACAAAATCTACAATAAAATCGCACATTGTCAAGCAAGAAACAAGTTTTTTTATACTTATTCTACAGTCCATAACCAGCGACCGAAAATTACCAACATAATGGACCTCCGAACCTGATCGTTTGTCAAAGAATTTGACTGAAGACGCAAGAGAAGAAACCAATCGGCTGTCTTGATCATCAGACGATTGTATTAAAATCCAGCGAATGCGCTAGATTATAGGAGCGTAAGGAACCATCGCGAATCCAGAAGAAATCAAGAGGACTCATCGGGGCTGCCAAGAGGATCCAGTCCAAGAGGAGTGGAATCCAGAAAAGAAGAGGCAGGCGCCAGAGGATTCAAGAGGATCCAACGGGGCTGCCAGCAGAAAGAACCACAACCAGGGGGCTGCCACCGGAGAGTTTGCTGCACCAGGAGCCAATCCAGAGGGAGTGGAGTCCAGAGACCAAAAGATGAGTAATTCCGTCATTTTGTTCTTATTGTTGCAAATAGCTTCTGGACCAAACCAATGATGATAAGAGGATCATCTCTGAGGTTTGGTTTGGGTTTTTTTTTAATTGGTTTCAACATAAGGAATTGATTGAAAGTGATTTTGTTAATTGTAAATGTGGGTGCCTGCGATGGGGTATTGTTGCGGATTTAGAAGATTCAGCTGATCCGATTCCTCATTGAATGCGAGCGTTTAGATTCACAAAAGATAATAATTGTAACAGCGGTACTGTGGTGAAAGGCAATAAGTCGGAATCTGGATGATGATTTGATTTACTTTCATTTTATTTTTATTTTGAATTATTAACCAAATTACATTTATCTGGATGTGCAAATGTTAATTTTTTAAATATGTGCTTACAATATGTGCCTACCCGCTCACAATTAATAGAATTTGGATTTCATTAAAAATTTATTAGACATTGTAAATATGTGCCTACCCGCTCATAATTTATATAATCTGGTCTTTAAAAAAAAAAAAAAAGAAGTAATTATACGGATTAAATATCACGTATTAATATTTTTTTTGTAAATTGATTCGAAAGCAAGGTTGAGTTTAGGTTTCCAAGAGTATTGTGACAATTATACGATTTCAGTAAAAATTCAAAATGTCTAAATCTTCAGCGAATTGGTTAGCAACAATCCCTGCTAGAATTAAAAAGTTTACAAATTATGTAGAAGAAGCAAAACAAATTGGGGCTAATTATACAGAACTTAAGCTGAGACTGGATCGCTTAGAGGAACATTTTAGGGAGTTTGATAAAATCCAAACTAGCCTGGAAGCTCGAGATGATTTTGATAAATCAAGTGCACAACTCGACCAAATTGAGAACTTATTTATAAGTGCTATCGTATTAGGGAAGGATGCTTTGAGTAATGATAAAACACAGTCCACTACTAATGTAATTCAAAGTTTGCCGACCCACATAAAAAAAATTGAACTACCCAAGTTCGATGGAAACTATAATAACTGGTTGTCATTCCGTGACATTTTTAAAGCGATGATTCACGAGAATACGAGCATATCCGATATAGAAAAATTAATATATTTGAAAGGTGCCTTGACTGGAAGCGCAGCTTCGGTTCTCAATCAACTAGATACAACAGGCAATAATTATAGTATAGCTTTTGAACTTCTGTCCAGTAGGTATGAGAATAAGAGGGTTCTCATTCATAACCATCTGCAGTCCTTGACCAACGCAAGGATCTGCAAAAGAACTACTTTAGAAATAAGGGAGTTTGTAGACATAGTAAAAGGAGATCTTCGATCCATAAAAACATTAGGCATTAAAATAGAAAACTGGGACAGGATTTTACTATTTAATTTTCAGAGCAACATTGAAAAGACCATATGGTCTGAATGGCAATCATCTCAGACAGAAGATGATAATATTGAACTTTTGTTGCAATTTTTAGAAAAGATTGCAACAAAGGTGGAGGTAGGACATAAGGGAGACTCGTGTCACAAATTGGGTATGCCTCCATCAAAACCAACACAAAAAAGAACACATGCAATGTTCTCTCAAAAGAAATGGGAAAAAAAATGTAGGTACTGCAATAAGGCAGGACACGAAATAAACAATTGTTTTTTATTCAAAAAATTGACCTGCAATGAACGACAAGCTCATGCAGGAAAGTTAAAATTATGTTTTAATTGCCTCAAGGCAGGCCATGGGGCCAGTGAGTGCAAAAATGCACAAAGGTGCAAAACATGTGAACGCAAACATCACTGTTTGCTTCACAAAGAAGACAGTACTGCATTGCCAGTAATCTGTTCATTGGCGGGATATGGATCCACTAACGCCGCTGGAAGGAGAAGTATCTCCAAAGAAGTGATCTTACCTACAGCAACTGTCATCATGGTTGGCAGAGACGGTAAGGAGGTACGATGTCGAGCCCTGTTGGACAGCGGTTCACAAAGTAACTTTATCACAAAAGATTGTGCGCAGAGGTTAAATTTGAATTGGAATAAAATTAATATCCCTGTTAGTGCAATAAGCAATCAAGAAATTAACATCAATCACAAATTAACATGTAAAATTAAAAATATTAAGGGTTCATTTTACAGGAACGCAAATTTTTTAATTATAAATAGCATTACTAAACATCTTCCAAATGTCAATTTCAGAGACATGAAACTACCATTGGGAGTTGGACTGGCTGACACTGAATACGGCAGCACCAGTCCAGTAGAAGTGCTGATAGGAGCTGGCCTCTTCTGGGAGTCTCTCAACTTTGGGGAGGAGACAAAGACCGTGGGAAGGACCAACCTGATTCCAACTAAATTTGGATGGGTGATAGGAGGAGTCAGTCTCACAGGAGCCAGTCCAGCCTTGGTTTGTAACCTCTCCATTGGGGGGAGGCCCCAGAGGGGGCAGCGACAAAGGTACGATGATACAAATCAATTATTGGAACGGTTTTGGATGTTAGAAAATGTGGAAAACAAAAAACATTTATCAATGGAGGAGAAGGCATTTACAGATTTGTTCAACAAAAATGTCCAACGGGAGGCCTCGGGCAGATTGGTTGTACCATTAGCACTTAAAGAATCATTAGAACCAATAGGTAACTCACGGGATATGGCAATTCGTCGTTTTCTGAAAATGGAAAAAAGACTAGAGAGAGATGAGGAATTAAAAATAAAATACCATCAATTCATAGAAGAATATTTAAGGTTAGGACACATGAAAAGGGTAGATGAATTTCCATCTCATCCTACTTTTTATTATCCCCATCATCCAGTTATAAAAGAAGACAGTGTTACCACTAAATTGAGAGTAGTATTCGATGGGTCTGCAAAGGGTTCAAAGGGATTATCATTTAACGACATTTTAATGTCAGGTCCTATAGTTCAGAGTGAATTATTTGACATATTATTAAGATTCAGGAAGCACAATTTTGTATTGGTGGCAGATATTGAAAAAATGTACCGACAAATAAACATATGTGAACAGGACGTTTGTTGCCAATAGAACATCAGAAATTCAAACATTAACCGAAGGGGTTACTTGGAAACACATACCATCAAAAGACAATCCAGCAGACTTGATATCTAGGGGAGTAGAACCCAAATTATTGAAATCCAATCAACTTTGGTGGAATGGTCCTAGTTTTTTATTGAAACAATCAAGCGAATGGCCAATTGTACATCAAACAAAGCTTTTAATATACCACCATTGAAATGGCAGCTAGGCAAGGTATTGAAATTGCATCCAGGGAAGGATAATTGTGTAAGAAATGTAACTTTACAAGTCCAGAATGGAAAAATTCAGCGGCCAATTCAAAGGTTGTGTTTAATGCCTAAACATGATTAGTTGATAAAAATAGATCTGCAACGGTATCTTGATTGTAGGCACCTTAGTTTAAAAGTAATGTAACGCATGAGAAAATTTTAGTGATGTGAAATAGAGTATTTTGTCATTTGTATTTGATGAACTATTTTATGGAAAATATTTCAAGATATAATGTGTATTTCTTTCAGACATTTGTTTGGTATTTATTATGTAAGAATGTTTAATAAAGAAATGATGTAAGACAACATTATTAAGATGAAAAAGAAAGGAAATATGTTTCAAGTATTAAACTGTAATTATTTAAAATGTTTTATTTTTTAATATGTATAAGAAAACATTTGTTGGAAGGTTGAAGTCATTTTATTTTATTTTATTTTGTATTCTTTGTAAACCATCTCACTGGAGATATTTCAAGATAAGTATAGTGTAATTTCAAAGTGTTTTATTTGGAATTATTGTGTAACATTGTTTGATTAAGATATGAAAAAAAAAAAAACTATTGGAAGGTTTTAGTTATTTTATTTTAAAAATTTTTTTTTTGCTTAACAATGTAATATTATAACTTGAATTGTTTGAAATCATAAAACCAGAGCAGTTTCACAAACTTATTCAAATGTTTGAACAATTTATATTTTGGGGGGCAGTGTGTTTGGAATTTTATGTATGAAAAATATAAGATTGATTCAAACAGTCAGACAATTAATCTTCTTCTTCTTTATGGCGAATTCCCGCACACAGCAGAAGCGCCAGTGTTAAGTGATAGTCAGATAACTCAATAATTAAAATGGATATTATGATAAGTTTATAAAATAGTAAGGAAATTTATATTAGATGAATTAAATATGTAATGATAGGCAATTTATTATGGTAGGTAAGTTGAATAATGTATGTGGTGAGTTTAGTCAACATTAATTGTTTATGGTCTGACGTCCAGGTGTTTTATTGGCTGACGTTTGTGGTTGGTCAAGATGAACAGGGTGTTGTTGCATTATTTAGTGAGGTCGGAATGGCATAATATAAAAGCCAGATCTCTCGTAATTTGTGTGTTCTTTTCTTCTCTTGCATTATATCCTTTTTTTTTTAAGAAATCCTGTGCGGGAGACTCCCTAGATTCTAAAGACTCTAGGGGTCTATGACACTTGTTGTAGTGCCGCAGAGGTGGACGAGCTTGGTCGTCGCTACAAAGCGCCTATACTCAAGCAAGACCCAGTTGCTGTAAGGCTGGATGGACCTTTGGTGACCGGTCATTGGTAAAGGTTTATGAATTTTTCAACCCAGCGAAGAGCACATTCGAAATATAAATGGTATATTTTTGTGCTCCGCCGGGATCCGAATCCACAACCTTCCATTTACGAGTCCGAAGTGTTGCCACTACGGACCGGTCCAAGATGCCAACGACACGCGGTGTACCTGAGCGGTTACCCATCCAAGTACTGTCCGCGCCCAATGTTGCTTAACTTCGGTGATCTATGGGAACCGGTGCTTTCAACATGGCTAACGTCGTTGACGTCGTTGACCTGACTGTTTATAACAAAAGTTCTTCTCTCACATCATATTCTGACTAAATAAAAGTCATCATTATTCTTGTAAACTCTGTAACAAAATCTACAATAAAATCGCACATTGTCAAGCAAGAAACAAGTTTTTTATACTTATTCTACAGTCCATAACCAGCGACCGAAAATTACCAACAATGATCATCTGTTATCTGTTATCCGTCATCTGTCATCTTTAGATAAGATGATGCCCACCTCTGTCTGCACATATGGTTCAAATTTTACCGCGCTATCCCTGAAGATGTCGTATCCAGCAAATATAACAAATTTATTATGTTTTTTTTAAGTTTACAAGTCTGTTTTATAAGAATTATTAATCAATTTAAAATTTTGAACCGTCTTCTATAAATTATGACTGTTTTTTTACATTTTCAAATTTAATAATATTAAGCATGGAACCTATTTATTATCACAGCTAAAGGGTCAGCCTTACGCCTACCGCTTCACTTTAAGTGGGAGTTTTCCTGCTTCCGGTGAGGGTAGTTTTTCATTTCTAAATAGGGCTAAATAAATAACTTTGGTTTGAAATTGGAGCCGAGAGAAAAATCCATTTCTGACACCCTTGATGGGGATCAGACCTTGGACCTTTTACTTCAACCAACTGAGTTATCCATTGGAAATGAAAAAAAATAGCCTTCGATTCTTTTCGACCCCCAACATAGAACAAAATTGGTCATCCAGCCGGCAATATCATATGAGTTGCCAAATATTCAATAAAGACCGGTCCATAGTCTAGTGGTAACACTTCGGACTCATAAATGGAAGGTCGTGAGTTCGAATCCAAGCGGATCACAAAATATAAGCCATTTATATTTTCAAATATGCTTTTCGTTGGGTTGAAAAATTCATACACCTACCTCTACCAAAGACCGGTCACCAAAGGTCCATCCAGCTGGGTCTTGCTTGATATTAGGCGCTTTGTAGCGACGACCAGGCTCGTAAGAAGTCCGGTTGAAAAAAGGAAAGCCATTTGGTGGTTGATGTTAATATAAAAGTCGTTGCAAATCTAACGCATAACAACATGGTTATCTTCTTGTCTATTCATGTTAGAGCACCAATGTAGATAGAACAAATGGTGAGTTAGTTACTCACAATATTAGTTCTGCAAGGAAAAAATGCCATCAGATAAGAATGCGTTTAGCGCTGATGCTAGGGATGGGCGAAATATATCTATATATCAAAAGTACCGGTATGTTTTTTGAAAAATATCGATATTTTTCTCGATATTAGAAATATCGATTAATCGATATTTCGATACATTTTTTGAAGTATCATAAACGTTTTTTTTTTGCAAATGTGATTTTGCCCCACTCATAGGTGGTTGTACTTTGACATTTTTACATAGCAAATTGCATCACCTCCCCCTCCTCCGTCGACAGTGTTATTGAGATAAAAGCTTTCGAAAATGTTCTTGTTTCTACCCCCCCCCTCCCCCCACCGTCGACAGAAATTTCGAAATTTTGAGACGTTACCCACCTGCGACCGATATTTTTTTTGGGAAAGTTTCGATATTTTTTTAGCATCGATGTATCGAAATATCGATATTTTTTCCTCGATATGTTTCGATAGTGTTTGAAAATATCGATATTTTTTTCAATTTGCCCATCCCTAGCTGATGCTGTTCACACTTTACCATTATTTGAAGTGAACTGAATCTTTTATGATTCATTGAAACAAACCGCAGCCATATTGGTTGCTTTTAGGTCCGGTTTGAAAAGCATTCAATAAATACTTCAACATATTGTATTAGGCGCTCTGTAAGCGATATCCTTCAGATTTGCTATCAATAGAATATTATTTTTTAATTCAACATTCTTACAGCGCCTCTTTTATTTGAATAGTTCAATTAAATAAGGCACCCATATCAATAATCTAATCTATGTTGCAAAGAAATGTAACCTTGGGGATTCAAATTATTATGCATTCTCACAAGCAGACACGTGAAAGTTCGCGCTTGCACAAGCCGCATGTGAACCTACAACATTTTGAAAAAAGGAAAGCCATCTAAAAATCTAAATCTAAGCTGCAAAGATATGTATCATTTGAGATCCATATTAAATGCATTCCCACAAGCAGACATGCATAATTTCGCGCTTACACATGCCGCATGTGGACCTACAATATAAAAAACCCAATCTCAAATGAACATAAGCCCTGCAACTCTTGCCGACCTTCCCTGAAGCAGGGGTGACATTGGCAAAGTGAACCATTTTTTACAGTATGGGTGGTCAGCCGCATACCAACCTATCAGTCAAGGAGAAAGCTATAATTTGGAATATTTCGATAAATAAATTCGATGAATTTTTATTTGACTCCCTACACATAAAATATATTTTCATCTGAACAGGGATGGAAGTCTTATCACCACGGTAATTCCTACCTTCCAAAATCGGTAATATTTGTATGAAGACTAATCAGCTGTTCACTTGCGGCCATCTTGGATTGACAGGTCTTCATACCCCCCCCCCCCCCCCCCATACAAGGTTGATATTTGAAATGAAAAAATGGTTCCATTTCTGACAATGCGCATGCGCACATTTTCATTTCAACACGGCTACCCGTTGCGTAATGACCATTACGCACGGGCTGTGGAAATGTATGACATTGTGATTGCGTTAGCCGTTTTGTATAATTTAGTAAATTACCAAATGGGAGTAGAAAAATCTACGTTTACAAAATACCGGGCCTAGGAAGAAAGCACTGGGTTTTTTAAAAATATATTTCTCATATTTACTAAATTTTAAGCGTAATATATCTCATTATTTAATTATAATTCAAGTTTTTATTTCTTTATTTCGTTTTTGGTGATTTAATAATCTCACATTCTTTGTAAATCCATTTTATCTTCATTTACGTTTTTTTTCAAATCTCAAGGCTACCAATATAAAAAATAAATAGTTAAGCATGTTTTATCTATGTTTTATGGGTCAATAAACAAGCAGTATAGTATAATTTATTGAACTTCGTAAGCTGTGTGTAGAATACTTTTGATTATATAAAATGCTTTGTGGGGGAAAAAAACTAGTTGTAATTTTGGTAGGCTTGCAATTAAAAAATTAACGCTTTTGTAAAAAAACTATTTCGAAAATCTGTAATTTTAGTTGCAAAGATATATTATTACATTTAAGATTCAAATTAAATGCATTCCTACAATCAGACATGTATAAGTTTGCGCCTACACATGTCGTATGCGGACTTGTAAAATAAAAATCCAATGTCGAAAGACCATGCAACTCTTGCCGATCTTTCCTGAGCAGGGGCCGTGCGGTAGGAGTAGTAATAGGACTGGAGGAGGAAGGCGTAGGACAGGCAGCGGTCTATAATCTATAATAATCTATAATCTAAGTTGCAAGGATATATTCATTTAAAGCTCTCAGATGTATGCCCACAAACCAACAAGTGTAGTTCGCGCTTACAAATGCTGAATGTGTACTTACAAATAAAATCCAAACCTTAAATGAACATAAGCCCCACAACTTTTGCCGACCTTTCCTGAAACAGGGGTGACATTGGCAAAGTGAACCATTTTTTACAGTATGGGTGGTCAGCCTCATACCAACCTATAACGGTGGCTGCGGTTAATAAAAAAGAGGAACTTTTTACCGATATTTCTAACAAGAGGATCAGCCTTACATCAACCACTTCAGTGTTGAAGTGGGGGTTTCCCAGCTACCGAGGGGGCGGGTTCATTCCTCAGTAAACCTTGCCGAAATATGTACCTATTTGAAATAGACACCGAAACAGAAAATCATTCAAATCCTTGAACATTAATTGAAAATATTTTCAATTTCAATAGATGATGCTCGAACCTGTGTGAAGGATTTCCTAAAGGTGCGTGATAGATTGATGGTCGGAAAGAAGTGTGAGACGTTTTTTAGCAATATAGTACCGTCACGTGGGGATAAATTGCACCATGGGTAATACTTTGCACCAATTTCTGTAAAGAAATTATAAAGCTATTCGTCTCTGACAGTTGTCATTTGATATTTAACTTTCTATTGTTTCCGATAGATGGCACTGTAATCTACTTTTTAGTTCACGGAAGTGACAGTCGTTCGCCATTGCTTCGATGTGTTTTACCTATCCGAACGTGGATAAAGATTTCTGTCTGAAAATTGTGCCCGAAAGAATCCAGTGTAATCAGTACACCGAAACAAGTTACAACAGATGAGTGGTCTCTAAATCATATGTAGGTAAGCCCTATTTTTCTCAAATGCTGTATTTTTTGGTTATGTAGTCAACTTTAGGAAAAAGTAGAGTTTTTGTTAGAATTGATTTGTATTGAACAAATTTGGGGTTAAATTGCACCTGGTGCAAAGTATCCCCAAATGGGACATGGTCAATTAATTTGATCAAAGTTTTAATTAAGGCTTATACAGCTTGACATTTTCGCTAAATACCTAAACATTGTGTATATCTTAACTAATGATGGTATTTTATATGCAGAAATGCCACGAATACATAAACGGCGGCCTGGTGCCAGACGATACTGCGATTTCACACCGGAGAGACTGGAGCAGTGTTTGAAGGCTATTCGAGATGGTGCAGTCACTCAAAGAAAAGCTGAAGAAATTTTCAAAATCCCTAGAAGAATGATCAACTATAAGCTCAAAGGCCAGCACACAAAATCTGTGGGAAAACCTCCAATATTTGACAAGTGCGAAGAGCAATCTTTTGTAAACTGCATAGTAGACATGAGTGAGTACGGTTTCCCAGTAAGTGCTTTTGATCTTCGCTACATTATAAAAGCCTATTTGGATAGAATAGGCAGAACAGTAAAAATATTTAAGAACAACATACCAGGCTCAGAATGGATAAAATCCTTTTTGCAAAGACATAAAACCTTAACAGTTCGCTTTGCTTCAAATATAAAAAAATGCAGGGCGGCTATTAGCAGAGAAGTTCTTGAAGAATATATAAAAAATTTGGAAGAAGTAATAAAAGATGTTCCTCCCACTCATATATGGAATTACGACGAGACCAACTTATCCGATAACCCTGGCATGAAGAAGGTTATAACAAAAAGAGGAGCAAAGTATGTAGAGCGCATATTGAACAATTCGAAGTCATCTACTTCAATAATGTTTTGTGGGAGTGCCGCAGGTCAACTCTTAGCCCCCTATGTAGTATACAAGTCGGGAAAAATGTGGGACACGTGGACAGTTGGAGGACCTCCTGGAACGAAATATGCTAATACTACAAGTGGGTGGTTTGATGGAGCGACTTATGAAGACTGGTTTGAATGCCATTTTCTGCGGACCCTTAAAAAACTTGATGGAAAAAAAGTAGTCATCGGAGACAACTTGTCCTCACACATAAGCAATCATGTTTTGAAGCTGTGTCGTGATCACAACATTTCATTTGTATGTTTGCCTCCAAATAGCACGCATATTACCCAACCCCTAGACGTGGCTTTCTTCCGCCCATTGAAGGAATACTGGAGGCAAATATTAACTGATTATAAAGAAGAGCAAGCCAGTACAACCACTGTTCAAAAGCAAGATTTCCCTGCGCTTCTCAAACGTGTTAATGATAAATTACGTCTGACTGCAGAGAAAAACTTGAAATCGGGTTTTGCGAAATGTGGCATCTATCCATGCGACGTGAGCCAGTTGATTAGTCGGTTGCCTTCGAAAGGAAGTGACAATGACGTGCGTCAGAGTTTTCAAAAATTTTTAGAGGAAAAACGGTTCAACCCAAAGAATTCTGTATTGAAACGCAGGAAGAAGATACCAACAGAACCAGGCAAAAGCATTGCTCATGATCGGAATGTCGAAATGAATGTTGACAAACTAGAGACTCCTTCTCTACATCAATGATCCCACCTTCCACATCAAAATATCCAACATCTCAAGCATTATCTGATAACACTTCACACGGAAGCATTGAGGAAGAGGAAGAGGAACAAAAAGAACGACTAGCTAAGAAGTGTTCATTAGGACCTGTGAAAAAGAAGGTGGGGGAATATGTCATCTTTCACTATGAAGGAGAAAAATTTCCAGGACAGATTTTGAGAATAAAAAAAGACGGCGTTGTTATTAAATCTATGCAAAAAACTCTCAAATCGTGGAAGTGGCCGATGCAGGATGACATCCTTCAATATCCTTGGAAGGATGTAGTCGGTTCCATAAAAGAACCGAAAATGCAATCTAAAAGAGGTTTCTTTAGTGTCCCGGAACTCGACCACATTTGGACCATTTTTTTTTAAATTCGTAGAATGTACGTAATAGTATCTTTCGGTTTCCACCTTTTATTTTATATAATTATAACCTTTAGCATTGGAAATGGCATTTGTGTTCGATTTTTCAATAAATTTCTTTTGATTTTTCCATCAAGCGTCTTATTTTACCACAATTATTACACAATTTTATAAACAACTTTGAGCTAAAACCCCTCACATGGTGCAAAAAAACGTGTACAATAGTTTTAACTTTGCACTTATTTGCGTTTTAGTACCAAAAACGTAGATAAATTTTTGTGGTGCAAAGTTGTTCTGGACCCCGGGATTCTTTGCACCAAAATAAAATTTAAAAAATAAAACTTACGGGTATACATAAAAAAATTAAAACGTATCAAACTTGTTACAGGTACACTTGTTCCTAGATTGTAATAGTGGAAACCACAGAGAAGGTAAAAACCTGATCTGTACAGAAGATTTTAAAAAAAAAGTTGTATTTTGGTGCAATTTATCCCCACGTGACCCGTCACGTGGGGATAAATTGCACCATGGGTAATACTTTGCACCAATTTCTGTAAAGAAATTATAAAGCTATTCGTCTCTGACAGTTGTCATTTGATATTTAACTTTCTATTGTTTCCGATAGATGGCACTGTAATCTACTTTTTAGTTCACGGAAGTGACAGTCGTTCGCCATTGCTTCGATGTGTTTTACCTATCCGAACGTGGATAAAGATTTCTGTCTGAAAATTGTGCCCGAAAGAATCCAGTGTAATCAGTACACCGAAACAAGTTACAACAGATGAGTGGTCTCTAAATCATATGTAGGTAAGCCCTATTTTTCTCAAATGCTGTATTTTTTGGTTATGTAGTCAACTTTAGGAAAAAGTAGAGTTTTTGTTAGAATTGATTTGTATTGAACAAATTTGGGGTTAAATTGCACCTGGTGCAAAGTATCCCCAAATGGGACATGGTCAATTAATTTGATCAAAGTTTTAATTAAGGCTTATACAGCTTGACATTTTCGCTAAATACCTAAACATTGTGTATATCTTAACTAATGATGGTATTTTATATGCAGAAATGCCACGAATACATAAACGGCGGCCTGGTGCCAGACGATACTGCGATTTCACACCGGAGAGACTGGAGCAGTGTTTGAAGGCTATTCGAGATGGTGCAGTCACTCAAAGAAAAGCTGAAGAAATTTTCAAAATCCCTAGAAGAATGATCAACTATAAGCTCAAAGGCCAGCACACAAAATCTGTGGGAAAACCTCCAATATTTGACAAGTGCGAAGAGCAATCTTTTGTAAACTGCATAGTAGACATGAGTGAGTACGGTTTCCCAGTAAGTGCTTTTGATCTTCGCTACATTATAAAAGCCTATTTGGATAGAATAGGCAGAACAGTAAAAATATTTAAGAACAACATACCAGGCTCAGAATGGATAAAATCCTTTTTGCAAAGACATAAAACCTTAACAGTTCGCTTTGCTTCAAATATAAAAAAATGCAGGGCGGCTATTAGCAGAGAAGTTCTTGAAGAATATATAAAAAATTTGGAAGAAGTAATAAAAGATGTTCCTCCCACTCATATATGGAATTACGACGAGACCAACTTATCCGATAACCCTGGCATGAAGAAGGTTATAACAAAAAGAGGAGCAAAGTATGTAGAGCGCATATTGAACAATTCGAAGTCATCTACTTCAATAATGTTTTGTGGGAGTGCCGCAGGTCAACTCTTAGCCCCCTATGTAGTATACAAGTCGGGAAAAATGTGGGACACGTGGACAGTTGGAGGACCTCCTGGAACGAAATATGCTAATACTACAAGTGGGTGGTTTGATGGAGCGACTTATGAAGACTGGTTTGAATGCCATTTTCTGCGGACCCTTAAAAAACTTGATGGAAAAAAAGTAGTCATCGGAGACAACTTGTCCTCACACATAAGCAATCATGTTTTGAAGCTGTGTCGTGATCACAACATTTCATTTGTATGTTTGCCTCCAAATAGCACGCATATTACCCAACCCCTAGACGTGGCTTTCTTCCGCCCATTGAAGGAATACTGGAGGCAAATATTAACTGATTATAAAGAAGAGCAAGCCAGTACAACCACTGTTCAAAAGCAAGATTTCCCTGCGCTTCTCAAACGTGTTAATGATAAATTACGTCTGACTGCAGAGAAAAACTTGAAATCGGGTTTTGCGAAATGTGGCATCTATCCATGCGACGTGAGCCAGTTGATTAGTCGGTTGCCTTCGAAAGGAAGTGACAATGACGTGCGTCAGAGTTTTCAAAAATTTTTAGAGGAAAAACGGTTCAACCCAAAGAATTCTGTATTGAAACGCAGGAAGAAGATACCAACAGAACCAGGCAAAAGCATTGCTCATGATCGGAATGTCGAAATGAATGTTGACAAACTAGAGACTCCTTCTCTACATCAATGATCCCACCTTCCACATCAAAATATCCAACATCTCAAGCATTATCTGATAACACTTCACACGGAAGCATTGAGGAAGAGGAAGAGGAACAAAAAGAACGACTAGCTAAGAAGTGTTCATTAGGACCTGTGAAAAAGAAGGTGGGGGAATATGTCATCTTTCACTATGAAGGAGAAAAATTTCCAGGACAGATTTTGAGAATAAAAAAAGACGGCGTTGTTATTAAATCTATGCAAAAAACTCTCAAATCGTGGAAGTGGCCGATGCAGGATGACATCCTTCAATATCCTTGGAAGGATGTAGTCGGTTCCATAAAAGAACCGAAAATGCAATCTAAAAGAGGTTTCTTTAGTGTCCCGGAACTCGACCACATTTGGACCATTTTTTTTTAAATTCGTAGAATGTACGTAATAGTATCTTTCGGTTTCCACCTTTTATTTTATATAATTATAACCTTTAGCATTGGAAATGGCATTTGTGTTCGATTTTTCAATAAATTTCTTTTGATTTTTCCATCAAGCGTCTTATTTTACCACAATTATTACACAATTTTATAAACAACTTTGAGCTAAAACCCCTCACATGGTGCAAAAAAACGTGTACAATAGTTTTAACTTTGCACTTATTTGCGTTTTAGTACCAAAAACGTAGATAAATTTTTGTGGTGCAAAGTTGTTCTGGACCCCGGGATTCTTTGCACCAAAATAAAATTTAAAAAATAAAACTTACGGGTATACATAAAAAAATTAAAACGTATCAAACTTGTTACAGGTACACTTGTTCCTAGATTGTAATAGTGGAAACCACAGAGAAGGTAAAAACCTGATCTGTACAGAAGATTTTAAAAAAAAAGTTGTATTTTGGTGCAATTTATCCCCACGTGACGGTAAGTCTAAAATGTATTTTTTTGAGATGGGTTTATTTTACTGAATTAATTAGAATATATTTGATATAATCATAATTATTACTCTCATTTGAAATAAACATTATAAATTATAATGTCTTTGGTTTCGAACTAAACGCAGCAATTAACGAGCTTTATTTCTCCATAGTTTGTTCTCAATACAAATACTGCAATCAAAATACCGATGGTTTGATTCCACACTGACTTAAATGAAAAATGGTTCGTTCAATCGTTTTAATTTTTTTTTTTTCGAAAAACGCAACTCAGCTACATACATAGTGTGATTTCTTGCCGCGTTTTCCCCGAAAGCGTCACATGTGGCGAGTGGAACCTATTTAGTTTCATTGGTAAGTGGGCCGAGTCGGGCTGTGAGGGTTTTTCTTACTTATTCAATAAGGATCTTCAATGAGGTGTTTAGCCGTGCTCTGAAGAATTCTTCAATTCAAGATTATGACTTTGCTTGAGTGCAAAGCGCCAGGAACCATATCAATTACAAAAGAGGATAATTAACCAAAACTTTATAAACACTTTTATTTTTTCACAATCACAATATTATATACATATAATTATTTTATCCACAATGACTATGTATATATAATAAACCACATCAATATTAATTATAACCCAAATTCACCTGCTTGTGGCTCTCTAACCAGGGAAGCCTCTTCCTCTCTTTTTTTCGTATTCTTTTGTTTTTTTCGTATTCTTTTGTTTTCCTTTTCTCATTCAAATTCAAATATAGGAATGTTCCATTCCACTAAACCAATAAACAAATTCATCTCGTTACAGGCCTTACGCTTCTTCAACTTTTAATGTCTTCAGTTTCAGACTTAAGTTGGGGGTTTCCTCGCCCACGAGGAAACTGCTTAGTTGCGTTGGTTGTTTTTGCATTATGTTGGAACAACGACGCGCAATCCATAGCGCACGCACAATGAAGTCTAGAGCCACGGCTGCCAGCTTGGTATCGAGTTTCCCGCGTAAAAATAATGGTGGATGGAGTAACACTGAAGTGCGGGGTCTTCGTGATCCGCAAACTGCCGCCATAACTCAGAATCGGAATAACAGATAGCGGCTCGTTCACACAACGTTGCACAACTTCCTTTCTGGAAAGTTCTCATACCGCGCCGTGGAATCAGTCTGACCCAATAATGCCAAGTTGGGATGATGGCAAATTTACCTACATGGGAAATGTGAACCAAACAAAGCACCAAATTTTAAACTTTTATGGTGGGAAAAGGGAAAGGGTCTCTATATAATAGATATGTTACATTGGAGATTCACATTACATGCATTTTCACAAGCAGACACGTACAAGTTCGCGCTTAAACATGCCGCATGTGGACTTACAATATAAAAACCCGAATCTCAAATCAACATACATCATGCATCTCAGGGAAGGTCGGTTGCCGACTGAAACAGGGGTGTAACTGTAACTGTAACTGTAACTCTGTCGCCATTCCGCTAGGGGTGGCCAGAGCCTCTGCAGAGTTGCCTCCATTTTTTCCTATCCTGACATACCTCTTTCAATTCCTTCATATCCATCACCTTTTTCATGCATTTTCTTCTTTTACGCTCACTTTGTATATCCCATTCTTTCACAATCTCCTCAATCTGATCACTCCATACTTTTCTCGGTCGTCCCTTCCCTCTTTTTCCTTTCACACTTTCTTTGTATACATACTTTGTCAGGCTATCATCTTTCATTCTTTCCACATGCCCAAACCATCTCATCACATTCTTTTGTACTTTAACTTTCACATCCTCTTTCAAATTACATTCTTTTTTTACCCATTCATTCCTAACTCTATCCCTCAAAGTTTTTCCTGTCATACTTCTCAAATGCTTCATTTCCACCGTACATACTTTACTCATTTCGCTATCATTCACTGTCCATGCTTCACTTCCATACATCAAAGTCGGTAACAATATGCCATTGTGTACCGCCATTCTCAGATCCATCGTCAATCGCTTGTTCTTTGCTATTCTTCCTATTGCACCGACCACTTGCTTTCCCTTGCACACCCTATTCTCAAGTTCTCTTGTCATCTTTCCATTCTTTTCAAACATACTTCCCAAGTATCTAAATTCATCCACAATTTCAACTTTTGTACCATTCAACATAATCGTGCATTCTTCAGTTTCATCCCTTCTGTCAAAAATCAGTACTTTCGTCTTACTTGCATTAATTTTCAACTTGCTTGCACACAGAACATGGTTCAAACTAGAGAGCATTGTCTGGAGTTCCGCTGCTGAATCAGCAATTAATACTGCGTCATCAGCATAAAGCAGAACTCCGACTTTTCTCTCTCCAATTTGTATGCCATGTCCTTCCAGATTCGCTTGTTTAACACAATGATCCATGATTATATTGAATAACCATGGGCTCATTATGCAACCCTGTCTCACACCTTTGTACACATTAAAATACTCGCTGTATTCTCCATCCACCCTGACACACGCCCTGCTATTTACATAGATGGCGCGTATCGCATTTAAAAGTGCTTTGTTTACACCATACTTCTCTAGCACACACCACATCATACTTCTATCCACCGAGTCGAAGGCTTTCTCAAGATCTACGAAAGCCGCGTAGACCTTTTTATTAACGGCCAGCTGTTTTTCGACTATCTGTCGAAGCGCGAATATCTGGTCTACGCAACCTCTTTCTGGCATAAAGCCAGATTGTATATCTGAGACCTTCTCCTGGGTGGATAATCTTACCCTATGGATAAGAATCTTGCATAGCACTTTACCTGGCACACTAAGAAGGCTGATCGGTCTGTAGTTACGGCAGTCTTTTTTGTCGCCTTTACCTTTGTAAATTGGCACAATGACCGCCTCTCTCCAGTCCGATGGAACCTCCTTGACACTAACA
Organism: Agapetus fuscipes; assembly: GCA_951799405.1. Lineage (NCBI taxonomy): Eukaryota > Metazoa > Arthropoda > Insecta > Trichoptera > Glossosomatidae > Agapetus > Agapetus fuscipes. The sequence goes on from OX637362.1 coordinate 14,165,582, forward strand.
CACAATTCGCAAAGCTCTTTCATCCATTCGATCACACATTCTCCTCCCGCTTTCAACATCTCAGGTCTCACACCATCCACACTTGCAGCTTTCCCATTCTTTAATTCCTTTATAACCTTTCTTACTTCTTCTTTCGATATTTTCAAAACATTACCCTCATCATATTCTCCTTTCACAGTTAAATCACATTCATCTTCACCAAAAACCTCATTAAAATATTCTTTCCATCTCTTTTTTACATCTTCTTTATTCCACAGAATGTCTCCGCTGACATTTTTGATTCCCGGAGTTGTGGACTTACAACTTTCGTTGTTTTGTCTCACCCAGCTCCAAAACATCTTTTTATTGTCAGAGAAGTCATTCTGTGCTCTTTCACTTAATTTCTCTTCCATACTTCTCTTACTCATTTGAACTTCATTCTTCGCTAGCCATTTTTTCCTCTTGTACTCGGTCTCTAACATTTTATTCTTTCTATCATTAATCCATTTTGAATAACTATCTTTCTTCTCTTTCACTGCTTGTTTAACCTTATCGTTCCACCATTCATTGCCTTTTCTATGCCCAATCGTCACTTCTCCGCATACTTTCTTTGCACTTTCAACCAAACATGTTTTAAATGTTTCCCACATTTTTCCTACACATGCATTCTTCGCCAATTCCTTGCATTCGTCCGATTTCAAAATCTGGCTTACTTCCACTTCAAAATCATTCCTCACACTTTCATCATCTAGTTTTTCTACCTTTATTCTTTTCATCTTAATAACTTTCGTTCTTTTCAACATTTTCACTTTACCTATCATAACTGTGGCACACAAGAGATGATGGTCTGATCCCACGGATACACCTTGGTAGACTCTGACATCTCTTATGGCACCTCTCATACATTCTTCCATACATATGTAGTCAATGACAGTGCGAGTATTTGGCCCATACCACGTATATGTGTGCACGTCTTTATGTTTAAACCAGGTATTTGATACAAACATACCATGCTCCACACACATGTCGACAAGACGTCTCCCACTGCCATTAATGACACCTCTTCCATTTGGTCCAGGGGTGACATTGGCAAAGTGAACCATTTTCTTTAGTATGGGTGGTCAGCCGCATACCAACCTATAAGTCAAGGAAAGCCAAGAACCAAGCTCGAAAAAAGTCCGGTCGATAAGGCTGGCCCCTTACCTGTAAAAATAAACAGGTCCCGATCGCCATATGCGATCCGTTCGGGGATAATATTAATTATAAATACTTGGATGTAATTAGAGTTAATGATATTTTAAGGAATTTTGATTTTAATGTCTTGTATAATTTTGTAAATCCTGACTGTGCACTGGAATATTTTTATAATGTTTTATTTAAGATTATTTGTCTTTGTGCACCTAAAAAGAGAACTAATTATCAAAGTAGGACTTACCCAGCTTGGTTTACTCGTGATATTATAGACAATATCAAATGCAAGCAGCGACTTCATGAGAAATATTATAAAAACCGAACTACTTATAATTATGGTGAATTCTCAAAAAAGCGCGCGCAGCTCAAAACTGATATTAAGAGTGCTCGGAGGTCCTACCTTGATAAAATTCAGTCCGGGATCGGAAGTGATTCTAGGGAATTTTGGAAATATGTTACATCATTTAGGAAAGACGGTAACTCAATCCCTACACTGATGGATGAAGACCTTATTACTACAGATCCTCAATCAGTGTGTGAAAGGTTTTCAGAATATTTTCAATCCGTGTACAGCTCTCGAATCCCTGAATTAGATGTGGAATCTACTCTCAAAAAATTGCCAATATCTAATTCCAATAATATTAGCATTGACCTGTTCACATTGGATGAGGTACAATCTTGCTTAGTTGGCATAAATCCTAACAAAGCAGCAGGTCCAGATAATATTCCACCAAAAGTCATTTTGGCTATTGCAAAATCCATCGCAAAACCATTGACATTTATTTTCAATCTATGTATGAAAAGATGCACATTTCCGCAAATTTGGAAACTCACCAAAGTCATCCCCATACATAAATCTGATTCTAAGACAGATGTTCATAACTATAGACCAATCTCTATACTATCAACATTTTCCAAAATATTTGAAAGTTTGATTCATAAGAATCTACTAGAAAATATAAAATCTCGTATCACCATACATCAACATGGCTTCCTGCCAAAGAGATCTACTGTCTCTAATCTTATTATTAGTACAGACGTAGCTTCTAATCTGGATTCTCAGCTCCAGACAGATGTAGTGTATACGGATTTTTCGAAAGCATTTGATCAGGTAGATCATGATATCCTTCTTGAAAAAATGCATGTTCTTGGGTTTTCTAAATCCCTCTTATTTTTCTTTGCCTCCTATTTGAGGAACAGGCGACAGTACGTCGAGTTAAATGGCTTTACCTCTAATACCTTTCAGCCATTTTCCGGCGTTCCTCAAGGATCAAATCTGGGTCCATTGGCCTTTATTATATTCATTAATGATATAGTAGATATCATTAAGTACAGCTCTTGTCTTCTTTATGCAGATGATTTATAGAATATTATTATATTTATAGATTAATTTAAAGAAGTATGCAAGGACAGGAAGAAGTGGCGGCTAATCTGCAATGTTGATTTCTAATGTTGGTGTATTCATTTGCTACATTTTTTGCATAGGAAATTTTTGACTTTTTTTGTATAGATTTCTTTGTAAGGTTTTGTTCTTTTTTATATTTAAATGTAATTTATTATTCATATTCCTTGACTTATAGGTTGGTATGAGGCTGACCACCCATACTGTAAAAAATGGTTCACTTTGCCAATGTCACCCCTGTTTCAGGGAAGGTCGGCAAAAGTTGTGGGGCTTATGTTCATTTGAGGTTTGGATTTTATTTGTAAGTTCACATTCAGCATTTGTAAGCGCGAACTACACTTGTTGGTTTGTGAGCATACATCTGAGAGCTTTAAATGAATATATCTTTGCAACTTAGATTATAGATTATAGATTATTATAGATTATAGATTTGAAGGTTTACACGAAAGTCGTAGATATTCACGACTGCATAAATCTGCAAGATGATTTAGATGCATTAGCAGCTTGTGCTGAGAAAAACAAGCTCTTCTTTAACTCAAAGAAATGTGGCTCAATGTCGTTCACTAAATCTTTCAGACCCATCTTGCATGAATACAGTATTGGTGGGCAATTACTGTCTCGTGTGAAATCAATGCGGGATCTGGGAGCTGTGTTTGATCCTGGACTGAAGTTCTCCGATCATATAACGCAGCTGATGACAAATATTATGATGATTTAACTAAAATTGCATTTTAGTTAACTTTACGATACTTCAAAATACCGGGCCTTAAAAAAAGAGACGTAAGATTTTAGTTTGGCAGTCCTCGTGGCCCTTGTTCCCATGGAACACTTATTATATTAAGACGCGATACACCAAACGGCTTTGATGCTTAATTGATTTATTTTATATTGATGGATGGTTTTCTATATAAAAGACGTTCTCCCATAATCTCTATACTAGAGCTTACAAATAAGTCCAGAGTGAGGGAACGCTGAGAAAACTATGGCTGGATCAGGTAAGTGAAATTGTGAAAGAATGCAATGTACATGTTGTGTATAAGAAAGAAATTGATGGAAATATTTATGTTATAATTCCATAATTTAAGTCGAAAAGTTATACTTACATTTAAAATTCACATTAAATGCATGCCCACAAAGAGACACGACGTTCGCGCATACAAGTGCTGCATGTGCACTTAAAAATTAAGATCCAAGCCTCAAATGAACATTAGGCCTGAAACTTTTGCCGACCTTCCCTGAAACAGGGGGGACATTGGCAAAGTGACCATTTTTTACAGTATGGGAGGTCAGCCTCATACCAACCTATAAGGCATGGTATTTTGAAGTATCGTAAAGTTAACTAAAATGCAATTTTAGTTAAATCATCATAATATTTCACTCACCGAATTTCGGCAGTAAATATTTAGTAACTTTAACTTTCGATTTTCAAGATGGCGGCGCTTCACTGACAGCAGCTGTTCTTTTTTAATGTAAGGATACATCAAAATTGTTGCAAACTGAACATTTTTTGTCTCGTTTTCTAGCTTAATGAAGGTAGGAGATATGATTTTTATGAATAGTTGTTTGTTTTAAAGCTTTTGAAGGGCATTTTAATTATTTCCAATTTTGGGGGCGTGGCTTCATACATCGGCAATGTTCGGTTTTAGTTAACTCGAGATTGAGTATTTTGAATAAAAGTTCAAGTAATCGTTAACTAAAATATTACTACAGTTCAATATACCGGGCCTAAGGCCCGGTATTTTGAAGTATCGTAAAGTTAACTAAAATGCAATTTTAGTTAAATCATCATAATATTTCACTCACTGAATTTCGACAGTAAATATTTAGTAACTTTAACTTTCGATTTTCAAGATGGCAGCGCTTCACTGACAGCAGTGTTCTTTTTTAATGTAAGGATACATCAAAATTGTTGCAAACTGAACATTTTTTGTCTCGTTTTCTAGCTTAATGAATGTTAGGCATATGATTTTTATGAATAGTTGTTTGTTTTAAAGCTTTTGAATGGCATTTTAATTATTTCCAATTTTGGGGGCGTGGCTTCATACATCGGCAACGTTCGGTTTTAGTTAACTCGAGATTGAGTATTTTGAATAAAAGTTCAAGTAATCGTTAACTAAAATATTACTACAGTTCAATATACCGGGCCTAAGGCCCGGTATTTTGAAGTATCGTAAAGTTAACTAAAATGCAATTTTAGTTAAATCATCATAATATTTCACTCACTGAATTTCGACAGTAAATATTTAGTAACTTTAACTTTCGATTTTCAAGATGGCAGCGCTTCACTGACAGCAGTGTTCTTTTTTAATGTAAGGATACATCAAAATTGTTGCAAACTGAACATTTTTTGTCTCGTTTTCTAGCTTAATGAATGTTAGGCATATGATTTTTATGAATAGTTGTTTGTTTTAAAGCTTTTGAATGGCATTTTAATTATTTCCAAGATTTGTGGGCGCGGCTTCATACATCGGCAATGTTCGGTTTTAGTTAACTCGAGATTGAGTATTTTGAATAAAAGTTCAAGTAATCGTTAACTAAAATATTACTACAGTTCAATATACCGGGCCTAAGGCCCGGTATTTTGAAGTATCGTAAAGTTAACTAAAATGCAATTTTAGTTAAATCATCATAATATTTCACTCACTGAATTTCGACAGTAAATATTTAGTAACTTTAACTTTCGATTTTCAAGATGGCAGCGCTTCACTGACAGCAGTGTTCTTTTTTAATGTAAGGATACATCAAAATTGTTGCAAACTGAACATTTTTTGTCTCGTTTTCTAGCTTAATGAATGTTAGGCATATGATTTTTATGAATAGTTGTTTGTTTTAAAGCTTTTGAATGGCATTTTAATTATTTCCAAGATTTGTGGGCGCGGCTTCATACTTCGGCAATGTTCGGTTTTAGTTAACTCGAGATTGAGTATTTTGAATAAAAGTTCAAGTAATAGTTAACTAAAATATTACTACAGTTCAATATACCGGTGCTACCAGCTGCTGGGATTAGTAATCAGAGTGAGCAAACAACTCACTGAGCCCAGAGCGATGGTTGACGTCTTCAGCTGCGTTATACGATCCAAATTAGAGTACGCTGTCGAGGTTTAGACTCCTTACCAGCGGAAGTACATAGATATGATAGAACAAGTCCAAAAAAAGTTTCTCAGGTATCTCCTCATGAGGCGGTGTGGAAGTTATCCACAATTCATGCATCATGAGGAGCTACTTCGGGAGACTGGATTTAGAAGCCTGGAAACGAGGCGCAACAGGTCCCTTATGGTGCTCACTCATAAGGTCATCAACGGCTTAATTGACAGTCCCACCCTGTTGGAGGGCTACAGGTTGTGTGTGCCTGACGACTACACCCGAGGGCGAGGACATGATCTATTTCATGTACCGAAAAGCCGTAGGTACTGATGTCGTGGCGCAAAACCCTGTGACTCGGAGTATAAAGCTCTTAAATAAGTCTAATATAGACATTTTTGAGTGTAATTTATTAACATTTAAAAATCTTGCAATAGAGTTCCTCCCAGCGTGTTGATAGCTGTGAGGGTGCACTGTAATAAGGGTGACCTGTTGTGCACAATTAAAAAAAAAAAAAAAAAAAAAAAAAAATAACGCGGCAAGAAGTTACAAAACTTATTTGCATTTTTTTACACATGCCACATGTGTAAGAGCAAACTTACCCATGTCTGCTTCTGGACATGCAGTTAATATGAATCTTAAATGTTAATGTATCTTTACAATTCATATAATGGATAAATAACATAATTGAAAATCTGCGTGGGGTATCTGGACAGTTATTATTTTTTTAATTGAATTTAATCGACAATTATTTATATTAAATTTGTAATCTATTACATAAAGCAAAATAATATTGGGTTGATAATACTCAATGCTTAGTTATAGGCACATATCGCCACCTCAAAGGTAAAACTGAATAAATGCCGATTCACTGATTTGAGAAATTGTAGATAAAACACTTTACTGGGTGTAATTTCTCATCGTATACGCAACGCAACTAAGCTACACATATAGTGTAACTTCTTGCCGCGTTATCCCCGAAGGGGTCGCATGTGGCGAGTTGAACCTATTTATTTTTACAGGTAAGGGGGCCGGCCTTACGCCAACCACTTCAGTTGAAGTGGAGGGTTCCCAGCTCCCGAGAGTGCTGGTACTCATTTCTTGTGAAGGCTGAGTAAACCTTGCCGGTATTTTATTTTGAGGTTTGAAATAAACACCGAAACGGGAAATCATTTCTGACACCCTCGGTGGGATTCGAACCCGAGCTTTTGGCATGGAATGCAAGCACTCTACCACCTGAGCTATCGACCGGTCTAATGTGAACTAATTATAAGGAAAAACTCATGACAAACTTATGAACTACAGAACTACTCTTTTAGTGTTTTCCCTCGCAGCTTATCAAAATCTAAATCTAAGTTGCACAGACATATATCATTTGAGATACATATTAAATGCATTCCCTGCACAAGCAGACACGTATAAGTTTGCGCTAACACATGCTGCATGTGGATCTACAGTATAAAAAACTCAATCTCAAATGAATGCATTTATCTGAGAAACCCATGTTAGCTTAGAACGCCACTTATTTAGTTTTACCTTTAAGGTATCGATATATTCAGAGCAATTGGTTTATAATAATACCTACTATGCAGAGAGCAGGAGGTCTAAAAAATGGAATAGATTGTCTGTTATATAACTCAATGCTCCTGCCTGCCAAGTGTAAGACATAACTTGTAAACTTAATCATAGCGTAATCCCAAACAATGTATGCTAACTAGAATAGCGCGCCTAGCGAGTGTTTTAGTTTGCACACATGTTTTTGGTAAACGCTGCGGTGGGGTTGACTTGATTAGACCTTGACTCTGTTCTTTGACTTGTTGATATTTTTTTGTGAGAAAACTTATTGTTTGGTGATTTATAAATAATTAGATGTACGAGGGTCATTCAGAGAAATAATTTATATTTCTGGATAGAAAATATGTGAGTTACAGAATATTTTTAAACACACTACGCCTTAACTAATTTTCAGTGTAGCGCTCGTGAGTTGAAAGTCCACTTCAATTGGCAACTCTTGCCGACCTTCCCTGAAATAAGGGTGACATTGGTAAATAATAATGTATAATTTTGGTTCCTTGACTTATAGGTTGGTATGAGGCTGACCACCCAAACTGTAAAAAATGGTTCACTTTTTCAATGTCACCCCTGTTTCAGGGAATGTCGGCAAGAGTTGCAGGGCTAATGTTCATTTGAGGTTTGGATTTTATTTGTAAGTACACAATCAGCATTTGTAAGCGCGAACTACACGTGTTTGTTTGTGCGCATACATCTGAGAGCTTTGAATGAATATATCCTTGCAACTTAGATTATAGATTATTATAGATGAGGCTGACCACCCATACTGTAAAAAATGGTTCACTTTTTCAATGTCACCCCTGTTCCAGGGAAAGTCGGCAAAAGTAGCAGGGCTTATGTTCATTTGAGGTTTCACGTGTATGCTGGTGCGGGCATGCATTTGACATGAGCTTTGAATGTTAATATATCCTTGCAACTAAGATTATAGATTACCTCGATGTATCATTATTTTTGGATGCCCCTCATAATATAATGTAGATATTGACTTGGTTTGGCAGGAATGTACTGGGGTAGATAAATAATAGCATGTCCGGCAGGATAGAAAAAATAGCAAATTAACGTTCGTATCGACAAAAATTGTAATTGCCACACATTACGTATTTTTAGCGCACGCCAACAAATCTGCCGTCTAATAACAAAATCAGTGGTCTCTTTCCTTAGACCATGGAGAATAAAGCCCCTATTTGTTCGATAAATCGTTAAAACAAATGCGATTGTCTCAAGGACTCTAGGTCAATGGATTTCATTCATTGTGTTATAATCTGTGCAGGAGAAGCTATTTTAACGAAAATATAGACTATCAAAGTTATTCATTAGATTTCGCCCATACCTGTTTAGTGCATGTTTTTTTTTGAGAAACCATTTTAAATATTCTGTACTAGCCCACTAAACCAAAATCAAAATCAGGTTATTCATTAGCGAAATAGTTGCACAATACTTTTTGGTTCACCGAAACCTGCTAAAACCGACTTTCGATAGGTTTTTCTAGGATAAAAATACGAAATGCTCGACATTTAGATATACTCGTATATTTAGGTGACAATCGGCAATCGCACCCATGACCTTACGCTTACAACGGCCCGGTCTAGAACCCCAAAATAAAATAAGTATTCCAAGATGAGCAGTATCCCGAGTACGAGTTGCATGTTTAGCAAAACTTGAGTAAAGTAAAAGTTTACGGAAATATTTAAACTTCGGTTTCAGTACCCCGAGTACGAGTTACATGTTTAGCATACGTTTAAATACTTTCCAACACGCAACTTTAAACAACTTTCCAACTTTAAACATGTAACTCGTACTCGGGGTACTGAAACCGAAGTTTAAATATTTCCGTAAACTTTTACTTTACTCAAGTTTTGCTAAACATGCAACTCGTACTCGGGGTACTGGAATCTTTGGGTGCTGGGGAGTCTCCACTTAAACTGAAGTGGTTGGCGTAAGGCCAGCCCCCTTACCTGTAAAAAGATAATAGTCTCCACTTGCCACATGTGAACCGCATCGGGGAGAGCGCGACAATAAGTTACACTTTATCTGTAGCTTAGGTAGAAGAATCATAGATAGCTTCGGCATTTTTAGGCCATTCTGGCAACGCGTCTTACAATAATTTTGCAACGTTCGCGCGCACAATGTTCCTTTGAAAGTGAATAAATTCATCTGTCATCGAGATGGCGGCTGTGTCGTTAGTTCCATAGCTTGTGACGTAACAGGTCGTGGGTCAGATCTCATGTATTCCACAGTTGCGTTACCAAGCACAGAGCGGCAGTGGAGTATTCGCATTATTACACGGAGTTACTTATTTACCGAGTTGTGACAGATATTGTCAGCGAGCAATGTTACATCTATGAAGAGCAGAAACCTTCATATTCGAATGTGCGTATTTCAAAACGTTCGGTGTTTCTTTCCGGATGTTTCACTCATATCTGCGAAGAAGCCCATCCCGCGGGGATGTGTTAATGGGAGGGGATAGAGGGTTGGGAGCCCCCTGACTTTCCCCGCACCAGGGCCCCCAGTCGTCTTTTTTTTTTTTTTTTTTTTTTTTATCATTTCATAAATATACATATATATTTTTTTATCTTAATCCGGGTCTGTGAATAGAGTCTGAAAATAATAAAAACTTTGGATTAAATGAACGAATTTTAAATAATAAGAGGTATATAGTAGTACTCGTATTGTTTTATATCGCCACCTTAAAGCTAAAACTGAATAAGTGCTGATTCACTGATTTGTGAAATCGTGGATAAAACATTTTATTTGGGTGTAACTCATTGAGTTAACTCAATAGTTTAACTTCTCTAATAACAGTAAGTTAATTAATAATAAGGAAGTGCTCATGAAAAACTTCTAAGCTACAGAGTTTTCACACTTGTATAGTGTTTTCTCTCGTAGAAACTGATTCACTGATTTGAGAAATCGTTGATAAAACATTTTATTGGGTGTAATTTCTCATAGTAAGTGAACTAATTATAGGGCAGTGCTCATGACAATGTTCTAATCTACAGGATGTTCACGCTGCATATATCGGAGAAACCCATGTCATTAATATGTCATTTATTCAGTTTTACCTTTAAGGTATCGATATAATCTAAGTTGCAAAGATGTGTTAGCATTTAAGATTATATTTAATGCATGCCCACAAGCAGACGGGTTAAGTTTTCACTTACGCATTCCGCAGAAAAAAACAATTCTCAAATATCATACATTCTACATCTCTTGCCGCCCTTCCTTGATGCGGGGATGACGTTAGCAAAACCAGGAGTTATTCAATTAATTAATACGCACAAAAATACGAGTAATGCGCGAAAATTGAGGTTTTTCGAGGATAAATATTTGTAACACTTATGTCAACTAAAACTTTAAAATAAATAACTCAATACTCAGTTACTTTCTCGTGTGAAAATGACGTTGCATATTCAATGGTGACAGAAGTAACATATGAAATATGACATACAGTTCTTTCAACCATAATATAACGCAACTACGCTGCACACATAGTGCAACTTTTCACAGCGTTGTCCCAGAAGGGGTTGCATTTTGCGTGTCATCAACACCTCTTAGTGTGCCAGCCATCTGTCTCTGTTGGTTGCCATCCTCTTGTAAAGGTAGTGCCTTATTGTGCCAGCCATCTGTCTCTGTTAGTTGCCATTCTCTTGTAAACGCAATGCCTTGTTGTGCCAGCCATCTAATTGCCATCCTCTTGTAAAGGCAGTGCCTCGTTGTGCCAGCCATCTATCTCTGTTGGTTGTCATCCTCTTGTAAAGGCAGTGCCTTGTTGTGCCAGCCATCTGCCTCTGTTGGTTGCCATCTTCTTGTAAAGGCAGTGCATCGTTGTGCCAGCCATCTGTCTCTGTTGGTTGCCATCCTCTTGAGCTGCGAATACGAAGAGACATCCATGAGCCGCTTCAAATCCGGAAACTATGAAATTCTTGGGTGACTTCTTGTTCTTCACCCCAAAAATTTTCCTTCAATGATGTAGCGCGTGTAAGGGTGCTGGTCTTATGCTAACCACTTGAAGTGGAGTTGGAGTAAGTGGAGGTTTCCCTGCTCCCGAGGAGGCAGTTTCTCACTTCTAGTGAGAGATGAGTAAGCCTCCCGGTAATTTAATTTAAATTTTGATTTGAAATAAACATCAACACCGGATCTCATGTCCGACACCCTTGTTACAACATGTGTGTCACTCTGCCATGGAGCGCAGGCATTCTAGCAGCCGAGCAATCACAAGGCGGCCATTAAATGATTCTTAATGGCGCCATCAGCATGTTTTCTAAAATTTACACACAGTGAACGATCAAATAAAATAAACAGAGTGGTAAGTGATAAAACGCGAAGAAGTGGACAACACTTGATAATATTTATTTAAAGTCAAGTCAGGCTTAGTGAAGCTGAGCTTGCTTTAGTTCACACAGCAACTCAGGTGTGTGCTCCAGAGAGACAGAGCTGAGAGACAAGTCGTCGCCTTAGTGCTTGTTTGTCTTACATAGATAAGCATAAAGAGATGTTCTCGCAAGATGGATCTAACTAAATGAAGCCCCGCCCCACACAGGAGTTTTCATCAGATAGACTAGTTGGAAATTTTATCTTTTTTATGACAATTTTCATCAATGAAAACTTCTTCCAGTTCAACTGAAGGGGTTGGCGTAAGGCCGGCTCCCTTACCTGTAAAAATAAATAGCTCCCAATCGCCACATGCGACCCCCTTCATGTGCAACTTATTTGCGTTTTATTTGGAATTATTCTTTTAGTTTACCATGGACGTCATCCAGCATATTTTGAATTTGTGGATTCTTTCACGGGGATAACGCGGTGAAAGTTACGCTGTATATGTAGCTTAGTTGCGTTGTGTAAGGCTATCGATTCCAGTATAATTTCATCGACAAAACGTAACCAGACGTTGTCACTCATTACCTCAATACATTTTCCTAAAAACTGATTGTTTTACCCGAGAGCAGGCACCGATTATCGCGTGCGAGGCCGATCTGCCAGGTCGTGATCTAGGTTAGTGATCTGTGAGGTTGGCGGTTGCAAAACGACAATGATTTGAGAAAATTCTGTCTCCCACAGCTTACATAACCCGGTAAATTCTATTCAAATAATATATATCTCTAAAGATGGCAACATTACAAAGGACGATTCTCAAAACTATCTTCGGTCCGATGAAAGATGGTGTAAAGGTCTTTGAGTGTTGGGTGTTATTAAATAAAACTCTTGCATGCCCTTTTCTTACACGCAAATTTTTTATTGTTTTTTTTAAAGCTATTGTTTTTGAAAACAAAAGAACCAGCATTCCAAAATTCAAAATCAACAGTCCTGTTAGGTACAAAATCACTACAGAGGTCCCCTCCAGCATTTGCCAAGGGCAGATGCGATGAAGGTGGTGATCGGTGAGTCTTGATATTCTCTCAGGTTTTTAGTAGAATCTGTCTGGAAAGTGCACTTTTCGGCCCGATCTTGTTGTAGTGGTTGTCCGGTGGTTGCTGCTTGTTGCAGCAGTGTTTGCTGTGCCGTTGTTCGGCGATTGGTTGTGCTGTAGTTCAGCGGTTGTTGTTTGTTGTGCTGGGCAGCTATGTTGGGCGACGTTCAAACCTCCAGGGCCTTGTTGCGCTGGTTGGAATTGAGGAGTCGGCTGCAGCGGGAGTTGCTGTAGTTCAGCGGTTGCTGCTTGTTGCAGCAGTGTTTGTTGTGCCATAGTTTGGCGGGTTGCTGCTTGTTGCAGCAGTTGCTGTGCCTTAGTTTGGCGGGTTGCTGCTTGTTGCAGCAGTTGCTGTGCCGTAGTTCGGCGGGTTGCTGCTTGTTGCAGCAGTTACTGTGCCATAGTTTGGCGGGTTGCTGCTTGTTGCAGCAGTTGCTGTGCCATAGTTTGGCGGGTTGCTGCTTGTTGCAGCAGTTGCTGTGCCATAGTTTGGCGGGTTGCTGCTTGTTGCAGCAGTGTTGTTCCGTAGTTCGGCGGGTTGCTGCTGGTTGCATCATGGTGGTTGCTGTTACAATATCAGCTACAATCGTGAGCGTTGCATCATCCAGACTCATTACCAAGTGGCCAAATTTTGTTATGTCCACAGGCGGAATTGGCCTGGCGGAATTGTGTTTCCGCTCGGAGAATCCACAACGCGGCATTCTCCTTCCAGAAAGGAGCTAGCTTGACGCTAACCGCAATGCACGTGTGTGGTCGGATTTTCGCCGGTCGCCATTTTTTTTTTTTTGACAAAATGGTTTTCAAACACTATTTTTGGTGAAAACTTGTTGACACTTGGTTGGAACACAATTTAATTGGAATAACACCCTTTTTAACTGTTTTTCCAAGTCGGGGTCACCAATGTAAAGGTCTTTGAGTGTTGGGTGTTATTAAATAAAACTCTTGCATGCCCTTTTCTTACACGCAAATTTTTTATTGTTTTTTTTAAAGCTATTGTTTTTGAAAACAAAAGAACCAGCATTCCAAAATTCAAAATCAACAGTCCTGTTAGGTACAAAATCACTACAATGGCAAAGGTTGGTGTCGCTAGTACAACAAGGAACTCTACGACATGTACAGAGAGCCCGATGTGATCACTTCTATCAGAATAGGGCGCCTACAGTGGCGAGTGGAACCTATTTCCAAAAAGGTTCCACTCGCCACATGCGACCCCTTCGGAGATAACGTGGCAAGAAGTTGCTCTATATGTGTACCTTAGTTACATTTGCGTTTGCGTTGCAGTGGGCTAATCACATAATTAGAATGTACCTACGAGGCGGATCCCATTAACCGCCTGACACTCTCAGCACCACAAAGCTGAAGGAGAACAGAATCAAAGTTATATTTCAGTTTTTGTGTGATCCCCACATCAAGAGCCCTCTGCGAGCTTGGTCATCGCTATAAAAAGTGCCAATTATTCAAAGAGTGCTGAAGGAGAACAGAATCAAAGTTATATTTCAGTTTTTGTGTGATCCCCACATCAAGAGCCCTCTGCGAGCTTGGTCATCGCTATAAAAAGTGCCAATTATTCAAAGAGTGCTGAAGGAGAACAGAATCAAAATTATATTTCAGTTTTTGTGTGATCCCCACATCAAGAGCCCTCTGCGAGCTTGGTCATCGCTATAAAAAGTGCCAATTATTCAAAGAGTGCTGAAGGAGAACAGAATCAAAATTATATTTCAGTTTTTGTGTGATCCCCACATCAAGAGCCCTCTGCGAGCTTGGTCATCGCTATAAAAAGTGCCAATTATTCAAAGAGTGCTGAAGGAGAACAGAATCAAAGTTATATTTCAGTTTTTGTGTGAATCCCACCTCAATAACCCTCGGTCAGCTTGGTCGAAAATAGAAAGTAGCAATTACTCAAGGAAGACCCTGATGCTGTTATGTTGGATCGACCTTTGGTTGGTGACCGGTCTTCGCATAATTCCAGAACTAAAGTATGATTAAGTTGGGCTCCGTCAGTAATCAAACCTAGGATAGCGTTAACCACCAAACTACGGACCGGTCAAGTTGCAACTTAGTTGCGTTTATTCAATTTGTTGGCTCTGCGTTGGTTTTATTTTGGATCCACAACATGGAAGGTTAATCTGTGATCTTGGATTACGAAACTGGCGTGCCTGGGTTCGAATCCAATCCATGCAACAATAATACACGATAATCACATTACCAAGAAATGTGTATTACTGAATGGCCTACCTTTTGTTGGGCGAATCAATTTTCCGATATATCAGGGCCAAAGGCGCATTGAAAACAGCTCACAGAGCGTACCAACAAAGAAGAATTCCTTACACAAAATGAGAATAAAACTTTAATTATTATGAAATATGCTTTTGTGTTTTTGATTTGTGTTGCCGTAAAAACTAAATTAAGATATTGTTGTTTTATAGCACGCAGGCCTAGTTTATTTTATTTTATTATTCTTTGTTCCAAGCTAAGAAGAATGATTTTAGTTTCGTGTCTCAATATTTTTCTTCTAATAAAAAAAATTACGTCAACTTCCATAGCTCGTATCAGGAATAGGAATCTATTGAGGTATCTGCATTTTTAGTTATTGTTCAAATAATAAATACATATTCCAGATTCAATGAACGTTTATTGCACAAATAAAAATTCATCACATAATTTTATAGGTTAGCTTAAACTTTGAATATTGAAAATACTTTGAGTACAGAGTTCCATTTTTAAATTGAAATATTTACCTCCTTGCTTGTACAATTTCTGGGCATGCGTTTGAATGTGCGGTTGCGTTGCTTTGTGTTTTTTCAGATGCGTTCTAATTTTTAAATTTTATACCTACCGTAGTAAATGATTATTTAATCTAAAAGTGTTAGGTATAAAATACGAAATGAAAAGACGAAAATAAAACAATGATTTTAGTCTATGGATATTTGAGTTTAGAACTATTATTTGGAATGCATTTGACAATCTCTTGTTTTAGCATTGGAATTTTTGACGTTTGTTTTGTACAATTTTGATAATTTTATTGAATATTTTTAACGATGTCTTCTTGGTGTAGTTGCGATGTGACGTCAGCTCTTCCAGAACAGTCAAATGAGCTTTCCTGGCCATACATCACGAGCCTCATAGCTTCCGCTGTAACAATCACGATTGCTGTTATTCGGATGCCTAAATGGGGGACAGCTCACAAAGCGGACGCTCCGGTCCTTGAAGTTCCACTTCCAGCTGTGGCGGAAGACCTCCCAAAGTCTCCTGCAGCTAGAAGACGACCTAAAGATTCTCTTCGCCGTATTCCGGAAACAAAGAGGAATACAAGAAGACGGAGAAGAATATAAAATATATATTTTAGCAACATTTGTTATCAACATTTCAAACAATTCAAGAAAAATGTTGCAGTGATAATTTTTACATGATTTCTTATCGTTATCCTGTTGGAGTCCGTACATTTGGCAAAGTAAAGGAATGTGATATCACAGGGCCGGGCTACTAAAGTGCAGGCTAACTTATATTTTGATATTGGTTACTAAGGACCCCAGTTATATGACAGACGTGTGATGTTTGTCCGTCAAGAAAAAAACAAATATGGAATAATTGAACATCCTGATCTTCATGAAAATAATTCTAATGTTCTGTAACTGTGACTCTGTCACGATTCCGCTATGGGTGGTTAAAACTTTTGCATTCCGTCAAATTCAACCTTTGCCTACGTTTTTCATTTTCATGCATTTTCAACGATTACCCTGAGTACGAGTTTTTTCACTTTACTCGAAGAATTGTGTATTCGAGAAAAATGTATGTGAACTTGTAAAGCACCTCCGACAAAACAAGTTTCGAAACTTTTTTTGCCAGGGGTGCTTTACAAGTTCACATACATTTTTCTCAAATACACAATACTTCGAGTAAAGTGAAAAAAAACTCGTACTTAGGGTCCTGATGAAACCTGCTGATTGTAAAATTATCTTGTGATTTGTGATGTATTCTTATATTTTGGAATATATTATATTGTTACTTACCATATTATACCCTATGTGTTTTATTTTTAAGGTTTTTTTTTCAAAATGGCGTGTTGGAGAATCTAATATTATCTCTATAAGTACCCAAAAACTTTTTAAAAGACTTAAATCATTTTATTTAAATGCCAAAAACACACGCTGTAAATAAGCACTAGGTGCCCCTGAACTCTAGCGGTGCTATTCACATATAGCAAATCCATGGCTCAACCGCCACCTTACGTCAATTCTCCACACAAAATAAAGATGATCTATGAATCAGCTATGGATCAAAGGTGTTGTGAATAACCATGTAGAAACGTATCCCAGAAACAGGTATGAAATTGGTGAGAGTGCACCAGAGGTGCGTGTAATTTCGCGCTTACAAATGCTGCATGCGTACTTACAAATTAAAATCCAAACCTCAAATGAACATAAGCCTTGCAACTTTAACCAACCTTCCCTGAAACAGGAGTGACATTAACAAAGTGTACCATTTTTTTTACAATCTGGGTGGTCAGATTCATACCAACCTATAATGTAACACCTCTGCGGCACTAAAACAAGTGTCATAGACCCCTAGAGTCTCTAGAATCTAGGGAATCTCCCGCACAGGATTTCTTAAAATAAAAAAATGTTAAGGAGCAAAATCCTTAGTATCAAATAAAGTAAATAAGAACAGACAGTAAAATGAGAAACTGTGTAGTAGTATGCTCAAACCCTCCTTATACTCGTCCTGTATGTATGTGTCAGAAGGACCCACAGCACTCTGAAGTAGGTACTAGGTGTAATATAAATAGCTACCAACACTCCTGGTCAACCGTATTTGTTTCGGATCAAATACAAAGAGGAAAAATGCACCGCACTCTCTTTATTCTGCAGATACATTTAATGGAACCATTCATTCTTTCAACATCAGTGATTCGCCATTTTCTCAATAATTTGCAACAACAAGAGTCATTTTTAACAAGGCGCTGATCCGCTCATGGCTGCCAACTTTCTCGCTTTTAACGACACAGCTCCACAACGTGTGTATGAGATAGTAATGTATTAAAATAAATATGGATTTTATGTAAAGAAAGTAATCTTGACAAAATACGTAAATTAAAAGCATATTACACAGTTCCTTGACTAATAGGTTGGTATGAGGCTGACCACCCATAAGTACCTACTTTGAAAAATCACTTTTTACAATGTCACTCCTGGTTCAGGAAAGGTCAGCAAGAGTTAATGTTAATTAGATGTTTGGATTTTTACTTTGTAAGTGCATGTGGAATGCAAGCGCGAACTTATACGTGTCTGCTTGTGGGAATACATTATATGTTCACGCCAAAGCGCCATCTTTCGATCATTCCTCAAATTAACCTCCTTATCCTGGAACTTCACCATTATTATCCAAAATCTGTTTTACCGACCCACATATTGCCACTTGCATTTTGATCTTGGAGCAAGAAGGTTGTCGATAAAAACTTCGTGGGTGAAATTCGAAAACGTCGTGAATTTAACCGTTGTGCAGTCCATAGCAAGTTTGGACATTTGTGTGTGTTTTGTGTCCTCAAGAGCCGTGTGGTTTGAGCGCGCCTTTTGGACAACGGGAGCCGACTGCAGTCGATCCAAGCTGGATGACGGGAGACACGAGGTAGGTGGCAAATTCCTTGGGTCCTTCCTTCCTTTTGTCCCGATCGAGAGTTTGGAGCAGTTGCGCCCCCAATCGTCGTCGTCGAGACTCCTCAGATCATTTCTCGCATTGAGGAGCCCTCGAAAGTAATTAAGATACTCAAATAAGAAACATCGGCGCAGTGGCGTGCGTGAGATTCGCTCGCGCGTGCTGTGCGCGCATCCATTGGTCCTATCGTACCGGATTTGTGTTATTTTGCTGTTAATTGGACAGTAAAATATTTTGGTTTCTTCATTTGGTGTACTTAATTTGAATAGTTAGTTTTTGATATAGATATTGGAATAGATTATACAGAATCGTATTTTTATATTCATAATATTAGCTTTGGGTAGATGAGATAAAATTTGTAACAATAATCGTTGTACAGATTTAAATTTGAAGGTTGGTACTGGAGAGGTCATTTGTTTAAATTAAATTCCCTTTATATACCTAACTGTTTATGTGAATTTTTGAAATCATCAATCGGTAGGTACCTAATTGCTAATGAGGTAATAAAAAAATAATAGTTGTTTTGATTTGCGAATTTATTTTGACGTTTGTTTACATAATATTCAAGGTCAAAGGAATATTATCATTCATAACAGAGTTTTTTGTTTACACTTATTGTTTTTTATTCTTCTTTTTCTTCTTTTTGATATTTTGGATTCTTGATATATACAACCAAATATGGCAAAAAGGGAAGATCAAGAAGTTGTTGTTCAGCTTTTACAAAGCAAACTGACGGCTATTTACGGGAGAATTCAGAGTATATTCGATCAAAGTAGGAATTTAAATAATGATCCTGTAAAAATTGATGACTTTTTGGCTAACAGTTTTACAATCGATATTCTACGTGCCGATTTCATAAACACTATTGATGAACGAAATAAACTGCTGTCGGTTTCTGCGGAGAGTGTTCCCAATTATAATTCTCTAATGTCAGTTGAAGAGTTATATACAAAAATAAAGTTCCGGGTTAATCAATTACAAACGATTAGTCCAGCTGTCGAAAAATCGGGAACTGCAAAGAAGAGATTCAATTTGCCGAAACTGGAGTTATGTAGTTTTAATGGGGAAATAGAATCGTGGCCATTATTTTATGAATCATTTCGAACTGTAGTTCATGAAAATGAGGATCTCTCTGATAGTGAGAGAATTCAATATTTGATTGGGAAACTTTCTGGAAAAGCTCTAAACCTTTGTCATGGGATTGTACCATCGGCAGAAAATTATGTGGTATTGTGGAAAGCGCTTATTGATAAATACAATGATAAAAGGATGTTGGCCACTTCGTATCTAGAGAAACTGTTCAAACTACCTAGCGTAGATCGTGTTGAACAGTCACCCTCAAGTTTAGAAACTTTTATAGATGCTTTCTCGTCAAACGTCGCGGCATTGAAACAGTTAAAAATTGAAAACTTGGAGGATTTGTTGCTTATTTATATTGGAAGCAAGAAGATTGGCTTCGAGACAGTGAAATCTTTTGAGACAAAATGGAGCCAAAATTTAGGCGGTCGTATGCCTAAATGTATAGATTTCATAGAGTTCGTTAGAAAGCAAGCACAGATACTGCAGCGTTCTCGTCAAACATTGGGTTTGACAGATCACACGCAGCCTCGTAAAGGTTCATTGTCATCGTCTTCTGTTTCACGTTCGTATAAAGCCAACAATGTGAAATCATTTGTGAGTATTCGAGAATCGATAAAATGTTTTTTGTGTGGTCTTAAAGATCATGGACGATTGTCAGAGTGTCCAAAGTTTAAGAGAATGAATGTTAATTGTAGATTTAACGTTGTAAAAGAAAATAGATTATGCATAAAATGCTTAGAGCCAGGACATATGATGCGCGGGTGCAGCAAAGATATTGAATGCACTGTGTGTGCACGCCATCATAATACTCTATTGCATTTTAAGGGCGCTAGCACGCCAGTAAAGGCGACTGGTGCTAACGTCGAAGGAAATGTTGCGTTGGAGTCGCCAACCAGCAATCCTGTATCGGTGGCATTGTGCTCTGTTGGAGAGCGCAAGATCGGGTCGGACTCGGATCCATTTTCATCTGTACTTTTGGGTACGGCAAAGTGTACTGCTAAGAATGAAAATGGACATGTCAAAGTTATTCGGGCAATAATTGATAGCGCTTCACAGCGTGATTTCATCACGGTGGAGTGCGCTAAGTCGTTGGCTTTGCCTATTGTAGCCACTAAAAATAAATTTGTTTCTGGAGTGGGAAATAGTCAAAGCAAAATAAAGGGCGTCACATCTTTGACAATTCGATCAAGGATTGACGAAACATTTGAGCTTGAAATCGAACCGTTGGTTGTAGACACCATAACAAATAAGTTGCCAACTGCGAAAATTGATAGATCACAATTGACCTATTTCGAGGGAATCCCATTTGCGGATAATGAATATGATATACCAGCAAAGGTAGATGTCATTTTGGGAGCTGACATTTTTGCAAGAATCCTACGTGCTAAAACGGTATCGAGATCTGCCGGGGAGCCAGTAGCAGTAGAAACTGCACTCGGCTTTATAATAGTAGGAAAGGCTCCAGCCATAGAGAAAGTAGCAAACGAGGTGGAAGCCTTTCACTTGGTAGACACGCTTCCCTCCAATTCCTTAGAGTTCTTTAAATTAGAAGAGGTTCCCCAGATGCCGCATTCGGAAGCGGCAGAAAACTTGATTATACAGAATTTACAATCTCGGCATTTTGGAAATGAAATTCAATTGTTGAATTTCGGAAAACAAGTGAAACCCGCTTTTAGAAGGTTGACAGCCTTCCTGAAAGATGGGGTTGTAAGAGTATGTGGACGGTTATCAAATGCAAATATAGAATATGATAGTCAGCATCCAATACTTTTACCTCGTCGCGATCATGTGGTCAATCTTATTATTGATCATTGGCATCGAAGAAATCTGCACACGGGACCTCAACTCGTAATGGCTTTGTTAAGACAGAAATATTGGATTTTATCTGCGAGAAATATAGTTAGACAGCGAATACAAAGCTGCGTCATTTGTTTCAAAGCAAAGCCCCGAAATGAGTTCCCTTTGATGGCAGATTTGCCGGAGTTTCGAGTGAGAGAAGCCAAGGCCTTTTGTCATACCGGAGTAGATTATGCAGGCCCTCTGGCTATTATCCCTTATCGGCGCCGAGGCGTCCGAAGTATCAAGGCATACATATGTCTATTCGTATGTCTTGTAACAAAGGCTGTTCATTTGGAATTGGCCCCTGATCTTAGTACCGATGCCTTTTTAAGTGCATTAAAACGATTTATTTCCAGGCGCGGACCGATATGCGTTATATATTCCGACCGAGGTACTAATTTTGTTGGAGCCAAATCCTCATTAGATGCTTTTTGTAAAATGTTGGATTCAAAGGAATTCAACTATCGATTTGCGCATGAGCTCCAAGAGCATCGTATTAAGTTTTGTTTCAATAAAGCCGCCACTCCTCATTTTGGAGGTATTTGGGAGGCTGGCGTACGATGTGTGAAGTCTCATTTGGCAAAGGTAGTCGGATTGCAGCTGTTAACTTACGAGGAGATATTGACGGTGCTCGTGCAAATTGAAAGCATACTCAACTCCCGTCCATTGACAGTGTTGAGTGGAGATCCGGCTGAGCCATTAGCTCTGACGCCGGCTCATTTTCTGACTTTAACTCCATTAAAGTCCTTACCTGCGGCACCCATCACTGATGGAGGCACAAGCTTGGTCAGAAGAAAAGAAGTGTGCGACCAGTTAGTGCAGTCGTTTTGGAAGCGGTGGAGAACGGAATACCTGAACACCCTTCAGGTGAGAAAGAAATGGGATAAAGACCATAAATCGATAGAAAAGGGCTCCATCGTAATATTGGATAATGGAACGGGCGCACCGCTGAACTGGCCAATAGGTTTTGTTCAGGAGGTTTTCCCGGGTAAGGATGGAGTTGTTCGAGTAGTAGAGGTGCGAACAAAATTCGGTACATATCGTAGACCGGTAGTTAAAGTCTATCCTCTACCAACTCAATAGATTGTTTTTTGATATGGTTTTTGCTATTTTTTATTTTTGATTTTCGTTTATTTTCATCGTTTTTTTTTGTTTGATATAAGTTAAGCTACTTATATACTTGTAAATATGTTCGATTCGTTGATTTAGATTTAGATGTTACAGTCCACTTGTTTTGAGTCGACATAAGTATAGTTGCAAATAGATTCGGCATCTATCTTAAATTTTTCGTTTTCGTTTTGTAATAGGTAGTTGTGAGTAGGTAAATCAGAATCGAGGGCTGCTTGATGCGGGTGGTGGTGTGGGGTGTTGAGGCAGGGATGAGCAATGTTTGAAAGAAGGGGTTCTTTCAAGCCCGGGGGGATGTTCACGCCAAAGCGCCATCTTTCGATCATTCCTCAAATTAACCTCCTTATCCTGGAACTTCACCATTATTATCCAAAATCTGTTTTACCGACCCACATATTGCCACTTGCATTTTGATCTTGGAGCAAGAAGGTTGTCGATAAAAACTTCGTGGGTGAAATTCGAAAACGTCGTGAATTTAACCGTTGTGCAGTCCATAGCAAGTTTGGACATTTGTGTGTGTTTTGTGTCCTCAAGAGCCGTGTGGTTTGAGCGCGCCTTTTGGACAACGGGAGCCGACTGCAGTCGATCCAAGCTGGATGACGGGAGACACGAGGTAGGTGGCAAATTCCTTGGGTCCTTCCTTCCTTTTGTCCCGATCGAGAGTTTGGAGCAGTTGCGCCCCCAATCGTCGTCGTCGAGACTCCTCAGATCATTTCTCGCATTGAGGAGCCCTCGAAAGTAATTAAGATACTCAAATAAGAAACATCGGCGCAGTGGCGTGCGTGAGATTCGCTCGCGCGTGCTGTGCGCGCATCCATTATATATACATCTTTAGTGATAATATATTGTTACGAACTATGGATTTGTTGTAGGTGAGCCTAGGTACGTTGATCAATGCGTGTGTGACGTCTCTGGTATAGTGTAGAACAATGCTCTAGTACCATCCATTATGGAAGTGTCTACTATGTACTCGAACATGCAAGAATCATCTCTGCGACACATATGAATGCGAGAAAAGATTCTACGGGGAGACAGAGTCGCTTTGAGCGTTGTAACGCAAAGACCTGTAAGCAGAGAGCTCAGAGTGAAAAGTACACTTTAAAGTATATAGGGAAAAATAAATCTTGGGAAATCAATTCAAATCGCAATTATCGGTGTTATGGCCGAGGGGTTGAGGCGCAAAAAAAAAAAACGCAACTAAGCTACACATATAGTGTAATTTCTTGCCGCGTTATTCCCGAAGGGGTCGCATGTGGCGAGTTGAACCTATTTATTTTTACAGGTAAGGGGGCCGGCCTTACGCCAACCACTTCAGTTGAAGTGGAGCTTTCCCAGCTCCCGAGAGGGCTGGTACTCATTTCTTGTGAAGGCTGAGTAAACCTTGCCGGTATTTTATTTTGGGGTTTGAAATAAACATCGAAACGGGAAATCATTTCTGACACCCTCGGTGGGATTCGAACCCGAGCTATCGGCATGGAATGCAAGCACTCTACCACCTGAGCTATCGACCGGACTAGGCGCATGTTCAATAAGCGTATTTGGAACAGAATAACGTTGGTTCGAATCTGCGTCTGGCCCTCTTGACCAAAACTTCGACCCTGGTTCAACAGATGCCATTGCATGCACTCAAGCTTCTGCTTTCGCATGAAGACAACTAGCCAGGCAAAATAGGTTGGTGAATTGCAGTCCTTTCCACAAATCTATTTAAATTAATATTAATTACAAGAACCCAATAATCAAATGAAAGAAGTGTGTCAGGGCAGAAAGAAATGGCGGTTAATCGGTGATGTTGGCGGCTAGGGTTTTTTTTAAATAAGAATTGGTTTTCTGTTAGTTTTTGATGTCCATACATGTTATAATTTGTTGATTTTACAAATGTAATTTTTTTGTGTATGCTCCTTGACTTATAGTTTGGTATGCGGCTGACCACCCATGCTGTAGAAAATGGTTCACTTTGCCTATGCCACCCCTGTTTTAGGGAAGGTTGGCAGGAGTTGCAGGGTGTATGTTCATTTGAGATTCGGATTTTATATTGTAGGACTACATCTATAATCCATAATCTAAGTTGCAAGGATATATTCATTCAAAGCTCTCAGATGTATGCCCACAAACAAACACGTGTAGTTCGCGCTTACAAATGCTGAATGTGTACTTACAAATAAAATCCAAACCTCAAATGAACATAAGCCCTGCAACTCTTGCCGACATTCCCTGAAACAGGGGTGACATTGGCAAAGTGAACCATTTTTTACAGTATGGGTGGTCAGCCTCATACCAACCTTTAAGTCAAGGAATAAGCGGCATGATTAAGCGCAAACTGAAACATGTCTGTTTTGTGAAAATGCATATAATGTGAATCTCTAATGTCACTTATATTTTGCAACTTAGATGAGATTAGATTAGACCCAAGTAAAATCATAACAATATTTTTCCAGCTTCGCTTATAGATAGCTCAACTCACAGATGTTAGAAAGACGTAAGCTAGCTCCTTCAATATTATAACTCGATGGTAAAAACTAAAACTTATGAATCCAACAATCTTCAATATTTTTTAATTGCGTCTTAACTAATGCGGAAGCCATTCCTATGGATTTTGTGAGAAATGTGTGTGTTGGCAATAATTAAAGTTAGGCAGTTTCAACGCGCGTTAGACCTTGTTTGAGATCGCTGTTAAATGACGTAAAAATGAACGTTCGGCTTGTGAAATTAAAAGGAAGGCGATTGTTGCTATGAGCATCGATATAGAGATAATATCGATATATATGAATATACTTCCATGGCTATGAGGGTACAATACGTTGTTTGTCTATGATCGGTCGTTATTTTTATTTGATTTGATTTGTTAAGGCTATGGCTTTCAAAATTTTAATTTTCACTTTTTTATAGAACACGTTTTGTAGGTTTTGATTCTTATTGTTTAATGATTGTTTATTTTATATACTTAAATGTAATAAATTGTTTGTGTTCCTTGACTTATAGGGTGGTATGAGGCTGACCACCCATACTGTAAAAAAATGTTCACTTTGCCAATGTCTCACCTGTTTCAAGGAAGCTCGCTAAGAGTTGCAGGGCTTATGTTCATTTGAGATCGGGTTTTTATGTTGCAAGTCCACATGCGGGTTGTGGAAGCGCGAACTTATGTGTCTCTGCTTGTGGGAATGCATGTAGGTAATATAAGACTCACATGTTATATATCTTTGCAACTTAGATTATAGATAGAGTATAGGTGGGGCTGGTATTGTAAACATTTTACCACCTTGTATTTTGAAAGAAATCCTTGACCTCAAAGCCCACGTGCGGCATGTGTAAGCGCGAACGTACCTATACGTATCTGATTATGAGAATGCATATAAAATGAATATAAAATGCAATATATCTGTGCAATTTTATTTATAGATTCAATGATTTTTTTTTAAAAATACACCTTTTATTTATTCATTTATTTTTATAGTACCTATTGAGTAAGATCGATAGCTCAGTTGGTACAGTGCATGCATTCCATGCCGACAGCTTGACTTCGAATCTCACCGAGGCTACCAGAAATGATTTCCGTGCACGCTTGAGGACGTAGTGATGGCGAGCGAGAATAGAGTTCATGTGGACGAGTATTGGGGGCTCCGGGCTGCACATAATATGATGGTGTTCCAGACACGGAAAGTATGTAAGTTAGTTGCAAAATGATCTGACCCTTAAAAAACATGAATTGAATAAATGCGTTATTATGATAGAATTTATATTTGATAATTTGTTCTCTCCACTAGTTAGGAGACCACACTTCATTATGACGACTTGCTTGCAGCGCTGCTGGGATCTGAAGGCTCATCTAGTTGCTGTAATTACGTGGAGGTTTTCAACGCTGCTTGCCCACTGCGTCCTCTTAGTGCTTGTTTGCCTTATGCCCATCAGAGGAGATTGTGAAATAATGAGGTATACAAAGCGAGCGTAAAAGAAGGGAATGCATGTCGAAGGTGATGGATATGAAGGAACTGAAAGAGGTATGTAAGGATAGGAATAAATGCAGGCAGCTCTGCAGAGGCTCTGGCCACCCCTAGCGGAATGGCTACGTTACAGAGGTTATTTCACATGAGCAATGATTGTATGTGTACTGGACAAAGGTGTCTTATCTAAATCTATGCTGCATAGATAAATATCATTTGAGGTTCACATCAAATGCATTCCCAAAAGCAGACACGTACCTTTATAGGTTCACGCTAACACATGCCGCATGTGGACCTACAATATAAAAACTCGATCTCAAATGAACATAAACCTGCAACTCTTGCCGACCTTCCCTGAAACAGGGGTGAAATATCAAAACCGGAAATTTATTTTGAAAATATTTAAAGCAACTCGTTCATTATCGTGTGTTACGTTTCTTTCTTATCTCAGATTGTGTAGAGTGTGATTGTTAAGACAATTTCATTGAAAGGTCGTCTTGGAATCAAATGGCAGATAAGCCAAACAAGCACTTGTCTGGAGCAGCTTACATATCTACCTGAGCTAACGCCCAGACCTGTAACTTTCACGGCCGCCTCTATTAGCCGAGTTGTGTGGATTACGCCCGTGAATTCACTCAGCTTATGGTATTAACTCCGCATAGACAAGCACTCTACATTTTTGCGTGATGCATGTTTGAGACATTTTTGTATTTAAACCCTTACACGACCGTGCAGTGCAGCGGTCCGGGAACTTTTTTAACCATTACCTCAAAATATTTTTGCGTAAGTCGATCCCCCCATTTTGAAAAGAAGACAATCAATGTTTATTTAATTAAATATTATTTATTGAATTTATTTACACGGATTATAAATAAAAACTTACATGAAAATAGTAAGTAAGTATGTAACAGACAAACAAAATAAAATGATAACCTCAAAAAAAAAAATGTTTTTGCCCCATTTACCCCGGGAGACCGCTGGTTTAGTGGCTTGTGTGTGTATTTTGTCTTATATGATATCAATACCTTAAACGTAAAACTGAATAAGTGACACATTAAGGTAATATAGGCTTGTCACACAAATACACCCTTTTTCTACGAGAGGGTACTCTACAAAAGTGTGAAAGTCGTGTAGTGTAAAAGTTCTTCATGAGCACATTCTAATAATTAGTGCACTAACAATGAAAACTTGTACACAATAATATGTTAAATCCACGACTTCTCAAATCCAAGCGCGTTTGATTTGAGAGCCGCAATCTCAAAAATCTTATCTTTAAATTCAAATTATTGTCTAGAAACACATACCAAAAATATACGAGGATTTGTTTTGAGTGAACACTTTTGCATGGCACTTATATTTCGATCGCTTTGAAATGTTTTGCATGCATTTATAAACGTGCAAATATGTTGAATGTCGAGCTGTCGTCTGTGAGGGGGTATTAAGTTTAATTCTCAGAACAAGTTGTCAAGTTTAGACAACTATGTGACAGATAATCTCTAAGAAATGTCGGCGTAAAACTGCTGAAGGAGATGGAAATTACTAAAGGTTTTATTGAACCAACAGCTTTATTATTGTAAACAGACTTTAAGCATTGCGCTACGCTACTTAGATACATATTTAGTGCAACTTCTTGCCGCGTTTTCCCCGAAGGTGTCGCATGTGGCGAATGGAAACTATTTACTTTTTTATAGGTAAGGGGGCCGGCCAACCACTTCAGTTGAAATGGGGTTTCCCAGCTGGTACTCATTTCTTGTGAAGGCTGAGAATATTTTGCCGATATATGTTTATTTTGGATTTGAAATAAACGGAAAATTATTTCTGACGCACTCGGTGGGATTCAAACCCGAGCTCACGGCATGGAATGCAAGCACTCTACCAACTGAGCTTCTGATACACTTTGATAACTGATTTATTTTACAAAGCTTTAACAAACAACTCAGTAAGTACTATAAGAATGTACCAAGACGTTGATGTGACCATTAAGGTTCTGCAGACCGCATTGGTTGAGTTACATCCAACGAATGGACCACCAGATCTTGGGAAACGTAGTTATTGTAACAGACCCAGAGGAGCGCAGGCAGCGGGAAGACCCAGACTACGGTGGTTTTACAGAGTGTAGTGGATTTTTGTACGGTAGAGATACGGGAACTATAATACCCCGCTTACGTTCAGCTCCTAGCGCGAGGAAAGAAAGAAGGGAAGTAAGCAGGGCATGTGTGGGAACAGACATACTCCCGAAAGTGGATAGACTCGTGCTACCGGAAGTAAGCATCCATGATCTGGCAAAGACCGTTTGAGAGCTCCATTAGCTAGGCTGTTTTCCCACTTTACCTTCCGCCTCACCTCGCGGTTCACTTACTCCGACTATACTGGCGGCAGCGGGAGCGGGAGTGGAAGTGGCTGAATGTAAATCGTGCATAGAAGGACGGCGTTGTTCAGGCAACGGGGGCTGCGGTTGATCAAAGAGTCTTAGACCCACTCCGAATTGTCGTGCTAGTGCTGATGATGATGAGTATTTTGTTAAATCCGTCATTCTCAACATAGTTCCGAATTGTTTCATTACGCCTGATGCGTTCTGAAGCTTTACACATAATATTAATTCTGTAATTATGATTGTATCTAAGTATTTTGAAAGTAATTAAGTATAGAGTGAGCACTTTGGTTTTGCCGGCAAAGGTTAGATCGGGTATTTCCGGTTTCACTCGGGCTTACGTAAGGAATATCGAAAAAAATGCAAACTCACTCAATCTCGCTAATTACTCACTAAGTAACTAACACGTATTGTGCATGCATCAATTTATAATCTAAGTTGAAGGTAAAATTTCAATACATGTAAGTTCACGCTGCACGTGTCTATATAATTTATAATCTTAGTTGCAAAGATATCGATACTTAGGGATTTAAAAAAATGTAATTTGTCATGTATGTTCCTTGACTTATAGGTTGTTATGCGGCTGACCACCCATACTGTAAAAATTGGCTCACTTTGCCAATGTCACCCCTGTTTCAGGGAAGGACGGCAAGAGTTGCAAGGCTTATGTTCATTTGAGATTGGGTTTTTATATTGTAGGTCCACATGCGGCATGTGTTAGCGCGAAATTATACATATCTGCTTGTGGGAATGCATTTAATATAAAACTTAAATGATATATATCTTTGCAGCTTAGATTAGATTAGATTAGATTAGATTAGGGGTGCTCATACTTGACCTGTTGGCGATTTACTTCAATATTGTTAGACTGCGATGGATCCACTCTGAGGAGCTGCAGGCACGTGTGATGCAGGTTCTCGTCTAGGCAGGGTGTATCGTGGCATAGATATTAGTTTCCCGCACAATATGTATGTTTTCAGTCAAGGTAAGTGTAGGCACCGCTAGCAGGGGCTATTACGATAAAATACAGTGATAAGGGAGCTATTCTGGCCTAATTATCGATCAAATAAATGTAAGTACCTTATATTATTTTTTTTTATTTTTTTTAAGAAATCCTGTGCGGGAGACTCCCTAGATTCTAAAGACTCTAGGGGTCTATGACACTTATTGTAGTGCCGCAAAGGTGTACGAGCTTGGTCGTCGCTACAAAGCGCCAATACTCAAGCAAGACCCAGTTGCTGTAAG
The DNA here is from genome assembly GCA_951799405.1 of Agapetus fuscipes. NCBI lineage: Eukaryota > Metazoa > Arthropoda > Insecta > Trichoptera > Glossosomatidae > Agapetus > Agapetus fuscipes. The sequence goes on from OX637362.1 coordinate 14,195,467, forward strand.
GCTGGATGGACCTTTGGTGACCGGTCATTGGTAAAGGTTTATGAAATTTTTCAACCCAGCGAAGAGCACATTCGAAATATAAATGGTATATTTTTGTGCTCCGCCGGGATCCGAATCCACAACCTTCCATTTACGAGTCCGAAGTGTTGCCACTACGGACTACGGACCGATCCAAGATGCCAACGACACGCGGTGTACCTGAGCGGTTACCCATCCAAGCACTGACCACGCCCAATGTTGCTTAACTTCGGTGATCTATAGGAACCGGTGCTTTCAACATGGCTAACGTCGTTGACAAATTTAATTTTGTTTTGTGAGCTGCCTACTGAAACCCAATCTGTGGATAGTTCTATATCGGATTTTTTTCTCGAGATCGACTCAAAAAGCACTCACGACTGTTTGAATGAATATATCTTTGCAACTTAGTTATAGATTGTAGATAATGGATGGCAGCGTCAGGATGGTGGTGGTCAAATTCAAAACCGAAGTAAGGAACCCGGCCACATGACGTGACATTGTTTTCCATCAATTTAAATGCGCGGACTCCATTGAGCCATCTACGAGTAGGTATCGAGCCAACAATTAAAATAGCTCATGCCCAAATATTTGTCTTTTTTTTAAAATCGTATCATTTGCGAAAGGCACGATTGACTTTTGATTTCAGTGATTTCGCCGTGTCCAATGAGCCGAACGAAAAAGACACAAAAATTAGTCGAGCCTCTTGCCAATCTATTTATAATTTTGCATTTTAAAGTGTGTTTTTTGTTGCCGTTGTCAGAGAGCGTTGCATTTGTTGAAATTAAACGTCGCCGGTTGATAAAATATTTGCGACAGAAACGAAATCAATGCGATGCATCCACAGACAAAGTGAACCAAAAGTGAAATAAAGAAAAAAATATTTATTTTGTTTTATTTGAAAACCATCACACAAATGATGATCTAATCTAATCTAATCTAAGCTGCAAAGATATATATCATTTAAGATTTATGTTAAATGCATTCCCACAAGCAGACATGTATAATTTCGCGCTAACACATGCCGCATGTGGGCCTACAAAATAAAAACCCAATCTCAAATGAACATAAGCCCTGCAACTCTTGCCGTCCTTCCCTGAAACAGGGGTGACATTGGCAAAGTGAACCATTTTTTTTACAGTATGGGTGGTCAGCCGCATACCAACCTATAAGTCAAGGAACAAGTTTAACGGTGTTTTACGAATATAGGGATGAGAACGAAAAATAGGGGGTGAGAGTGTCGAACCAATCGGGACAAATCTACAATTTTATCAATTAATTATATTAAGAATATTACAGCTTCCCCGGTAGCGTGTTCCCATTCGACAACGCAAAAGGAATGTTCACTCACACATGCACACGGAAGTATTGCAGATGAGTGAACCTAGCTGAAAACCAACTGTTATCAAATAGCTATATACTGGCACACAAGCAATTTAATGCACATACACAGTTATGAGTGTTGAAAATTGATAAATAAGACAGCTGGATTACATTTAATGAAAAGTTTATTTATTTAATTTCTATATAAATGACTCTTGAAAATGACGACAGTCGAAAGTACTCGAGGATAAATCAACACTCATAACTGTGTATGTGCATTAAATTGCTTGTGTGCCAGTATATAGCTATTTGATAACAGTTGGTTTTCAGCTAGGTTCACTCATCTGCAATACTTCCGTGTGCATGTGTGAGTGAAGATTCCTTTTGCGTTGTGGAATGGGAACACGCTCCCCGGTACTCGCGAACCCTGCAGTTGAAGTGTTTCTTTATTATACATACTGAGGTCGCTGTAATAATCGCATTCTATGTATTTACATAGTTGCCCTAAGAAGGATCTTTTCAATTCCTAAACACGAATAATCTAAAGTCGCTTTACGTTATACTAGAAGTTATACTTCGGCCGGTTCGTAGTTCAGTGGCAGCACTTCGGACTCGTAAATAAAGGTTGTGGGTTCGAATCCCAGCGGAGCACAAAAAAATACCATTTATATTTTCAAATATGCTTTTGGCTAGGTTGAAAATTTCATACAACCTTTACCAAAGACCGGTCACTAAAGGTCCATCCAGCCTAACAGCAACTGGGTCTTACTTGAGTATTGGCGCCTTTTTAGCGAAGAATAGCGAAGAATAAAAGGATACCAAAGAAAATGAAAATGGCGGTACACAATTGTATATTGTTGCCGACCCTGATGTATGGAAGCGAGTCATGGACGGTGAATGAAAGAGAAGTAAATAAGGTATGCACCGTAGAAATGGCTCATTTAAGAAGTATGACAGGAAAAACACTGAAAGATAGAGTGAGAAACGAATGGGTTCTGAATGAATGCGGAGTAAAAGAAAGCGTGAAAGTGAAAGTTCAAAGAAGTGTGATGCGATGGTTTGGACATATTGAAAGGATGAATGAAGACCGACTGACAAAAAGAGTGTATAAAGGGAATGTAATAGGTAAGCGTGGAAGGGGAAGACCTAGAAAATAATGGATTGATCAGATAAGTGAGATTGCGAATGAATGGAATTTACAGAGTGGAAACAAGAGAAGAGCATGCATGAAAAGAGTGATGAAATTAGATGAGATGAAAGAAGTATGCAGGGACAGAGTCAAGTGGAGGCACTTATGTGGAGGTACTGGCCACCCCTAGAGGAATGGCGGCAGGATACAAGACAAGACAAGACAAGACCAGAAGCTCGTAAAAAACACCTCTGTGGCACTACAACAAGTGTCATAGACCCATAGAGTTTCTGAAATCTAGGCGGTCTCCTGCAAAGGATTAAAAAGAAAACAGTATATGTGTAGCTTAGTTGCGTTTGCGTTGAAGTCCATTGCTACACATTAAGTATTAAGTTGAGTTAGCACACTTGGCAGAGCCGCTTTCATGTGGAGATTTCAATGATTAGTCTCTGCCAGGCGCGAGAGCAGCGAGGAGGAGTGTTGTCGTCATTGTTAGTTGCTATCGGAGCGGACGTGCCAGAAGTGTTGCGGCTCTTATCGCCATTAGCGGAGCAAGTGGTCGGCACAGTCGTCAGCAACGCAACTCAGCTGTTGTCTAACGTTGTTGTCTAGCACACCTGACACCGACATCAGCAACTAAAGAACCACACATGACGACTTACACCATGCGTGTGAGAGAGCGGCCGGCTGTACAGACGATTCGATGTCAAAATATTAGGTGGTGTAAAAACGCAACTAAGCTACACATATAGTGTAACTTCTTGTCGCGTTATCCCCGAAGGGATCGCATGTGGCGAGTTGAACCTATTTATTTGTACAGGTAAGGGGCTCATTTGTGGACTGACGTCGGAGTACCGCGGTTTGTTCCTTGACTTATAGGTTGGTATGCGGCTGGCCACTCATGCTGTAAAAATGGTTCACTTTGCCAATGTCTCCCCTGTCTCAGGGAAGGACGGCAAGAGTTGCAGGGTGTATGCCCATTTAAAATTTGGTTTTTATGTTGTAGGTTCACAAACGGCCTGGCAAGCGCGAACTTGTACGTGTCAGGTTGTGAAAATGCATGTAATGTGAATCTCCAATGTAACATATCTTTGCAACTTAGATTAGATTAGATTAGATGGGGCCGGCCTTATGCCAACCACTTCATTTGAAGTGGGGGTTTCCCAGCTCCCGAAAGGGCTGGTACTCATTTCTTGTGAAGGCTGAGTAAACTTTGTCGATATTTTATTTTGGGATTTGAAATAAACACCGAAACGGAAAGTCATTTCTGACACCCTCGGCGGGATTCGAATCCGAGCTCACGGCATGGAATGCAAGCACTCTACCAACTGAGCTATCGACCGGACTAGGTAATGTAAGGTAAGGGGGTAAGTGTAAGGGGGCTTATCTATTTATGCATAAAAGGGCGAAAAAGCTGCGATACACTGTTCTAGGCCTAGATGCAGCTGCAGATTCTAGGGTTCCTGGAATGTTGAACTACCATTTTTTTTTCTGAAACAAGTCTGCATTGACAAAAATGTCATATTCTTGATTATAAGTGTGAAGTATTATGCCATACACTATCAAGTCTAAATTATAAGATACTGACAAGTAAAAAATGTCAAGAGACATACGACACAATTTCATTAGTAGATAATCTCTATAAATTTTATCGTCTGGATAGTCTGCCGTGCTGTCTACGCCGCCCACTGATTTCATTCGTTCTACCAATTACGTATTTCATAAAAAAGAAATTGGACGTGAGTGCGGGGAGGTCGGCCATCTAGTCGTTACAATAATTATATTGTAATGTTGACACAGCCATTGTTGTGAAGTTTCATTTCCAAGTGAAATATGATAACACTAATGAGTCCGTCCGGCGTGCGCCTGGAATGTCTGGTTAATACATTTATAATCTTGCGCGTGGATTACAAGAACAGTGCGTTACTGTCACTAATTGTCGATTGATCAATCTCTCTGAATCAAACTCGTCTCATATACGAGTAATAGCGCTGGATAGTAGACTAGAATCCCATGCAGCTTGTCTAGATCCTTCACGCGCACTCTCCAATATTTGGATACACTACTAGAAACTTTTTTTCAATTAAATTGTAATTTGTTGTGTATGTTCCTTGACTTATAGGTAGGGACTGGAAAATAGTGGTGTTATTTTTTAGGAAATTCGCGTTATTTTTTTGTGAAATTCGCGTTATTTTTGATCAAAAACAGGGAAATTCGCGTTATTTTTCATGATAAACGGGGAGATTTGGTGTAATTTTTAGGGTTGATTACATCAAAATAAAGGTTTATATAATTGCAAAACAAAATATATTACTAATATTTACCATTTATTATGTAAACAACAATATGTACCTTCAAAAACAATGAATAAACAACATCTGAATCAATACGAGTATCTGCAACCGAAGATGGTGGAAGTACCAACCGAAAACGTTTTTGCAATAAAAAATACATAAGTGGTACAAAACAATATTTTTTAATTTTAGTTTCTTATTTTTTTTAAAAATAATCCTTTTTTTTTTACAAAAAACCATTGATTGAAAAAAGTATTGATATTTCAATGACACTCCGAATACCCTGCAAATATCCTTTTAAAATATTTAATTTTTGTGCATTTAGTCTCTAGATGAGGGTTATCTCATTTTTCAAGGGATGTTGGCTTTTATGAAAGCTTCAAGTTGTGCTCTTGGCTAATCCAGCAACAGCTTCACTCCTTGAAGTATTTTCCTTCATTGATGTCACGATTCAAGTCTGCTTGGATGATCCAGGACAGTTCTGCTTATCATTATTTTTTTTAATAAAATAGATTTTTGAATAGGAATGCAATTCACCAACCTACTCTGCCTGGCCAGATACAGGTATCATAAATTAATCATTATCTATCTATCATTAATATCATTAATTAATAATGCATTATTATTTATTTTAATGAATTATTCATTTTTAATTACCCAATTACATCTGTTGAACCAGGGCCAAATTTATGGTCAAATGACCCAGGTGACCAGAGACCAATTTTCCTGTGCTTTGCACCTTGCAAAGGGTTTTCGCAGGATTTGTTTCTTTCCCACAAAATCGTTGCGTTGCAAAAGCGATACATGACAACTTTTTCGCACAATTTCTACCAAAAGTACGAAAATTCGCGATATTTGCGTAAAACCTCAAATTTCGCGTTATTCGCGTGAAAAATCAAAATTCGCGAATAAATTCGTTTTATCGCGATCGCGAAATTTTCCAGTCCCTACTTATAGGTTGATATGCGGCTGACCACCCATGCTGTAGAAAATGGTTCACTTTGCCAATGTCACCCCTATTTTCAGAAAAGGTCGGCAAGAGTTGCAGGGTGTATGTCCATGTGAGATTCGGTTTTTTATATTGTAGGACCACTTGCGGCATGTTTAAGCGCGAACTTGTGCATGTCTGTTTGTGAAAGTGCATATAATATGAATCTTTCATGTTTTGTATTGGATTAGATTAGAAATTAAAATACTTTTAAGATTCAGTCACATACTAGACCTATACTCATTCTTTATAGGATGACTCGCAGGTAGACAGAAGTATGAAAATTAAATCACTCATAAGGAGTGCTGTTGGAGCTTTAATGTATTTTTCTAATTACGCATCGTGTCGCGTAGTTTGTAAAAATCCTAAATAAAATTGGACTAGGGGCGCAAAAGAACCCTTTGAATAAGTTAAGGAAGTAACAGGTGTGTAGATACCTTTCAATATCAAGCCTGAAACTTTTACCACTAATCTGCGACCGGCATGGTTGACGATATTTAGTACGTTATTTTTGATACGCCTCCTTTCACGGCCGAGGAAGCAATACTTTAGTACACATCACTAGTTCAGTTCCTTGACTTATAGGTTGGTATGCGGCTGACCACCCCTGTTTCAGGGAAGGTCGGCAAGAGTTGCAGGGCTTATGTTCATTTGAGATTGGGTTTTGATAATGTAGGTCCACATGCGGCATGGCATGTGTTAGCGCGAAATTATACATGTCTGCTTGTGGGAATGCATTTAATATAAATCTTAAATGATATATATCCTTGCAGCTTAGATTAGATTAGATTAGACAACCTCTGTCAAAAATGACTTCCTCTCAAAAGTGTTCTCTTAAGCCACCACATGCGTTCACTCATGTGTGCCATCTCTTAATGTGGTGACAGGACAGAATAGCACAGTCACAAGAACAACACATGATAAAACATCACAAACATTTATGTTGCCTATCATAACGCGTAAGGCAAAATAAATGCCTGTGTTGTTTGTGATGTGATGTTTTTTCATGCGCCGTTTATGCTATATTCTGTTTTCGGTATGTGATGTTCCGTCATTGTGATGTTTTGTCATGTGATGTACCGTCATTGTGATGTAGTTAAAATATATATATATTTTGCCTATTATGAGGTGGTTAGCGTAAGGTATAATATTTGACCCTAACGGTGCTATTCTTAGACATTTTAGTCGTCTGTTGAGCCCACGCTTTGACAAACTAATGCATTTGTATGAAGACCTGTCAATCTAAGATGGCCGCAAGTGAACAGCTGATTTGTTTTCATACAAATATTACAAAATTCGGTAGGTAAGAATGACCGTGCTGATGAAACTTCCAGCGCATGCACTATTAGTTTGTCAAAGCGTGGGCTCAACCGACGACTAAAATGTCTAAGAATAGCCCCGTACGATCTCATGTAATTGGCACTCAGAGATGACCGTCTGTCCTGGGAATTACGAAGCCCGTGTAAGCGCACTTGATCGTGTAGAATGAGAAATTACGATATAAGAAGTAAACATGTGTCGAGTTGTACAGATTGACGTAACAGATTTATTTGATAAAGGTAAGAGTGGTTACATACGCTGCATCCGGCACCTAAACGAGATTATCAATTTGAAATTTATCTCCGCAGTTATTTCAGATTGGTTCCGTTGATTTTTCAATTGAGTCTGCGCAAATGAAATCATAGATAAAATAAAGCTGTGACCCGGCTGGGTTGCTAGAGAGAAAGCTGAATAAGCCCTTCTTGAAGCAAGAGTTGCAGGAGTTGTGTTCATTTGAGATTTGTCGTTTTTAATATATTTTTTTTATATATATATAGACTCGGACAACAAAGTTTGCGATCAAAACCAAAAGGCTAGGGTCCGATTTGTAATAAGGATTAAGGGTGTCAGTTATGATTTCCCGTTTTGGCGTTTCTCAGAGTTCACGAGAAATGAGAACATACTCCTTCGGGAGCAGGAAAAACCTCATTCTATTTAATTTAATTTTGACTTATAGGATGGAATGAGGCTGACAATCAATAATGTAAAAAAATGTTCACTTTGCTAATGCCATTCTTGTTTCAGGAATGGTCGACAAGAGTTGCAGGGCTTATGTTCATTTGAGATTGAAGTTTTATGTCGTAGGTGTAGGTAGATACATGCGGAATGTGTAAGCGCGAACTTATACGTGTCTGCTTGTGAAATGCATGTAATATGAATCTTAAATGTAGTATACCTTGGTAGCTTAGATTATAGATTAAAGTGCTATTTTGTGTGAATCACACGTCAAGAACCATCTTTTCTTCGCTAGTCTGGGTCAATTTTGCAACAAGACCCCGTTGCTATCTATAATCTATAATCTATAATCTAAGTTGCAAGGATATATTCATTCAAAGCTCTCAGATGTATGCCCACAAACAAACACATGTAGTTCGCGCTTACAAATGCTGATTGTGTACTTACAAATAAAATTCAAATCTCAAATGAACATAAGCCCCACAACTTTTGCCGACCTTCCCTGAAACAGGGGTGACACTGGCAAAGTGAACCATTTTTTACAGTATGGGTGGTCAGCCTCATACCAACCTATAAGTCAAGGAATATAAATAATAAATTACATTTAAATATAAAAAAATAACAAAATCTTAAAAAGAAATCCATACAAAAAAAGTCAAAAATTTCTTATGCAAAAAATGTAGCAAACTAATAAAATATAAGTCTGGATAAACTTTGATAACCAGATGTCAACCATATTTGAAAATTTGAATTGTACTTTTTTTTGCTCCGTCGGGAATAGAACACGCACCATCTCCCGTTAACGAATCCAAAGCGTTAGCTACTAGACTAAGGACCTGATGACAGGAAATCTGGATAAAATGTGGTCGACGCAAATCAAACCTAAATAAATAATATAAATCAAACAAAGTAGACCCAAAAAAATTTTAATTTACAAAATATAACCAATAATATTATGTCAGATTTCCTCGCTTATTACCTTCCGGCATTTTGGGTCATAGAGTAAAATAATCGCCAGTGTTGCAACGCTGAAATACAGCAGGGTGACGTCACGACCCGCGATATTTGATTATTTTGTTTGTATGGTGTCACAGCGAATGCAAATCTAGACCAAGAAATTGATTTCCTCCGCGAGTACCGCCACACAATAACTGAGAGACGCCATTGTTGTTGGGAGAGTTCTGTGACAGACGCCGGGCGGACAGTTTCACTTTGACATTTGAAAAAATCAAATCCAATGATACAAATTGAATTTGGAATGTGGAACGAAAATTGACTCTGAGAAAATGAAAGCTACAGAAATAAAGTCTTGAAAGAATTGTGACGCGTTCTGGCCGGGGTGCTAGGGAACATAGCTAGCTCATGTTTTGTGATGAATTTGCCTTGTGACGTCTGCTTACAGAGGAAAAAAATAAATCTGCATCGTCGTTCGGGCTACATTGATTGAAATACAGATAAGGTTCTTGGTATAGTGGTTAACGCTGCGAACTCGTATGTTGTGGGCTTAATTCCCAGCGGAGAACAAAAAAATATCGGTTATTGTAAACATGCTCTGGGTTGAACGAATCATAGACCGGCTCCAAGGTCCATCCAGCCTTACAGCAGGGCTTTGCTTTGAGTTATTAGCCCTTTTTGTAACGACGACAAAGCTCGCAGAGGGCGCTTGAGGTGGAATTCACAGAAAAATAGCGGTCACCTAATAAATCATCCTAATATTTATTTATTAAAATTTTAAAAGGCATATTGAATTCAAAAATGTATACAAGGAGGGAAAGAAGTGGAGGCAACTCTCCACTGGCCACCTCTAGTGGAAAGGCAAAAGAGATACAGTCACAGCTACAGGTTCAAATTGAATTTGGAAGTCTTGGAACGGCCTGTCAAGTCAAAGAGACAGAAAATGAAAGGTACAAAGATGAATGGGCTTACATTTTTTTACTACGCACTCTTTCTATTGGTACTCGTACATGTGTCTTTTCATTTGGAATTATTTTTATTTACGAATTGAAACTAGTTTATTTGGGTACCTGGCTGCCTGATTTGGAAACAAGAAGTGATAGTCTCGTCATTTTATTTTAATTCATTCTTCTTTTTCTTTCAGTGCCACTTCTATCAAAGATTAGTGATCATCATGGCTGGATTATTATCAAAATACTTTTTTTGGGATGATTTAAAATCATTTAATCAAAGCTTGTCGATCCTATGCCGTTGACCATTCAATGGATTAGTTCATCCATCTTCGAAGGCGATTTATTGTATCTAGTACAATAAAATGGTCAATTATCATTAACTATTTTGTTCCTTCACTTATAGGTTGGTACAAAACTGACCACCCATATTGTAATAAATGTTTGTTTTTTCAGTTTGAAAGTTGGCAAGACTTGCAGGGTGTATATTTACAATTATAATTACTTCAGTGTTAGGTAATAAAACTTTGTGGATATTAGACGAACCGTTCATTTAAGGTTTCGGTCTCATTTTGTAAGACGGTACACGTGCAGCATTTGTAGAGTTATCTTGTTTACTTCTTGCTCCTTGAATTATAGGTAAGTATGAGGCTGACTACCCACAAGTACTATAACAAATGGTTCATTTTCCTCACCCCTGTTTCAGGGAAGGTCGTTTAAAATTGCAGGTCTTGTGTTCATTTGAGATTGGATTTTTATTTTTTATGTTGTAAGTTGTCATGCGACATGTGTGAGCGCGAACTTATACGTGTCTGCTTGTGAAAATCCATGAAATATGAATATTAAATGTAATATGTTTTTGAAATTTAGATTATGGCTTATTATAGACGCAATCCATATCGACGGTTAAAAGGCAGTAGGGCATAAGTGGCAAAAACTAAATCGTTCAGGAGAGCAGTTTAATGTTTGAGATTGCAGAAAAATGGCGTAACTTTTATATTTTTTATCATATCGTTAAAATCAAAACAGCTCTAAAATTAAAAAAATAAAGGTATTTATTGGCATTCCTATTAATGTGGTTTTACGATTCTTTACGATTTTTTTATGTCACAGGCGCCTTTAGGACAAAAAAGGTCAAAATCTTGCCAGTTACACCAAAACCATACTTCGAAAATGCAGTTGTTTGCTTGGGCATAAAAAACACAATCATCGTAGAGCTATGGTAGTTAGCGCATTAGAAAGAGCGGAAAGTTTCAAGTAGGATAGCATTCATAACTCATTTTTGACCAAAGTGTGGCTTATGCCCTAATGCCTTTTAGCCGTCGATATGAATCTTAGTTGTTAATAGGTATATCTTTGCAACTTAGATTATCCAACTGTTCTAAATATGTGGTTACAATAGCAAAAGGAAGATGAATTGTGAGACGGCAATACAAGAACCTACAGGTCAGAGGCGTACCTTCTAAATGCGAGTACCTATCTATGATATGGAAGCAAATACTCTACTTCCTATTACATAGACTTCATATTGGCTAACGTACGGTCGATAGCTCAGTTGGTCGAGTGCTTGCATTCCATGCCGTGAGCTCGGGTTCAAAGGCGAGGGTGTCTGAAATGATTTCCCGTTTCGGTGTTTATTTCAAAACCCAAAATAAAAAACCGGCAAGGTTTACTCAGCCTTTACAAGAAATGAGTACCAGCCCCCTCGGGAGCTGGGATACCTCCACTTCAAATTAAGTGGAAAGCGTAAGGCCGGCCCCTTTACCTGTGAAAATAAATAGGTTCTACTCGCCACTAGCGAAACCCTTCAGGAATAACGCGGCAAGAAGTTACACTATATATGAAGCTTAGTTGCGTTTTTTGCGTACGATCTTTTACGATGATTTTATGAGTAATGTTGTCAGTCATGGATTCTTCATAAAGTATTTGATTCTGCTTCCTTTAATTGGATTTCCCTCTTCAAGGAAAATTGGATCGAAAATTTAATTAACGAGCAAATATTATTTAATGTTTTCTGCAACTGGCAAAAATGTTTTGCAATCATTGTAGCGATTAAAAGCAAATAGCCCAGCAGAGTTGCGCAACAGATATCCAAGCTGTACTTTGCTGCACGTCAACCAGAGAAGCATAGTTTTAGGATGCTTTTGTGGTTCAGACCGCGTCACGACAAAACGTCCATTGACAGAATGTTCACCGACTTAATCTCCAGAGAATTTTTTTACTCACAATCATATAAATTATAAATTTTAAATAAGTTTTTAATTAAAAAAAAGATTTAAAAAATGTAATTTGTCGTGTAATGTTCCTTGACTTATAGGTTAGTATGCGGCTGACCACCCATGCTGTAAAAATGATTCAATTTGCCGATGTCACCCCTGTCTCAAGGAAGGACGGCAAGAGTTGCAGGGTGTATGTCCATTTGAGAATTGGTTTTTATGTTGTAGGTTCACATGCGGCATGTGCAAGCGCGAACTTGTACGTGCCTGGTTGTGAAAATGCATGTAATGTGAATCTCCAATGTAACTTATCTTTGCAACTTAGATTAGATTATAAATCGTATATCACATTAAAAGAAACAAAAAAAAATGTAATGAATACTTCGGTGGATTTTTTGCCAGTGGACATTACATTGTTGGACATTACATTGTTGGACATTACATTGTTGGACATTACATTGTTGGACATTACATTGTTGGACATTACATTGTTGGACATTACATTGTTGGACATTACATTGTTGGACATTACATTGTTGGACATTACATTGTTGGACATTACATTGTTGGACATTACATTGTTGGACATTACATTGTTGGACATTACATTGTTGGACATTACATTGTTGGACATTACATTGTTGGACATTACATTGTTGGACATTACATTGTTGGACATTACATTGTTGGACATTACATTGTTGGACATTACATTGTTGGACATTACATTGTTGGACATTACATTGTTGGACATTACATTGTTGGACATTACATTGTTGGACATTACATTGTTGGACATTATGTCGGGTGGACATTATGTCGGGTGGACATTTTGTCGCGTGGTCATTCTGTCACGTGGGCATTAATAATAAATAATAAATTAGGATGATTTATTTGGTGAGCGCTGTTTTTGTATGAATCAAACCTCAAGAGCCCACTACGAGCTTGATCGTCGCTGTAGAAAGCGCTAATTCTCAAGTAAGACCCAGTTGCTGTAAGGCTGGATGGACCTTTAGTGACCGGTCTTTGGTAAAGGAATTTGAATTAATCACCAAGCGAAGAGGGTATTTGAAAATATAAATGGTATATTTTTTTGTGCTCCGCCGGGATTCGAATCTACAACGTTCCATTTACGAGTCAGAAGTGTGGAGTACGGACTAGAACTACGGACCGGTCATTGTGTCGGTGAACATTTTGTTGCGCGGACATTTTGTCTGTGGACATTGTGTCGTCGGACATTCTGTCTATGGACATCTTACCGTGGAACCGGTTCAGATATTGATTGTTGGATATTGTAAGCGAAACTATTTCCGAAATAGTTTCATTTAATAAACAATGTATGATGTGTGTGCCTTGAAAATTGGAAAATACAACACAATTATGTTTTCCGACAGTTTCAACACTTTAAACTTGGTTGTTTTGTAATGTTTTATGTACTTAATCATGCTATACCTAGGGACTGGAAAATAGTGGTGTTATTTTTTAGGAAATTCGCGTTATTTTTTTGTGAAATTCGCGTTATTTTTGATCAAAAACAGGGAAATTCGCGTTATTTTTCATGATAAACGGGGAGATTTGGTGTAATTTTTAGGGTTGATTACATCAAAATAAAGGTTTATATAATTGCAAAACAAAATATATTACTAATATTTACCATTTATTATGTAAACAACAATATGTACCTTCAAAAACAATGAATAAACAACATCTGAATCAATACGAGTATCTGCAACCGAAGATGGTGGAAGTACCAACCGAAAACGTTTTTGCAATAAAAAATACATAAGTGGTACAAAACAATATTTTTTAATTTTAGTTTCTTATTTTTTTTAAAAATAATCCTTTTTTTTTTACAAAAAACCATTGATTGAAAAAAGTATTGATATTTCAATGACACTCCGAATACCCTGCAAATATCCTTTTAAAATATTTAATTTTTGTGCATTTAGTCTCTAGATGAGGGTTATCTCATTTTTCAAGGGATGTTGGCTTTTATGAAAGCTTCAAGTTGTGCTCTTGGCTAATCCAGCAACAGCTTCACTCCTTGAAGTATTTTCCTTCATTGATGTCACGATTCAAGTCTGCTTGGATGATCCAGGACAGTTCTGCTTATCATTATTTTTTTTAATAAAATAGATTTTTGAATAGGAATGCAATTCACCAACCTACTCTGCCTGGCCAGATACAGGTATCATAAATTAATCATTATCTATCTATCATTAATATCATTAATTAATAATGCATTATTATTTATTTTAATGAATTATTCATTTTTAATTACCCAATTACATCTGTTGAACCAGGGCCAAATTTATGGTCAAATGACCCAGGTGACCAGAGACCAATTTTCCTGTGCTTTGCACCTTGCAAAGGGTTTTCGCAGGATTTGTTTCTTTCCCACAAAATCGTTGCGTTGCAAAAGCGATACATGACAACTTTTTCGCACAATTTCTACCAAAAGTACGAAAATTCGCGATATTTGCGTAAAACCTCAAATTTCGCGTTATTCGCGTGAAAAATCAAAATTCGCGAATAAATTCGTTTTATCGCGATCGCGAAATTTTCCAGTCCCTAGCTATACCTTAATAGCCATTGAATCATTTTTCAAGTTCGCTAATACAGTTAGATTATATTTTTGACATAGACAAAGTAATATTTATATTTTTTAAGATTTGGTGGTTCACACAGTGAAAGTCTATTGTATTTATTTTTTAAAATAAGGTAATATTTTGTAATTGGTTGCTAGGGACCATTGAGTTATAATGTCGGTGGAGAAGAGAATAGCGTACTGCATTGACACATAATATGTATTATGCGGCCACGTCCTGTCAACCGGACCATAGCTGTCAAACACCAAAGAATAATTTACTAATGTTAAATCCTATGTTTTCTTGCTTTGTCTGTATTTGTTGCGACACCCAATAATAGCACATTCTGTTATGTTTTATTATAATTCCATTTTTCTCTTAAAATTATCCAATTCACCGACCATAATAACTGCAACGCATGCGCACATGTTCCGCGCAGTAAAAACATTTTAGTATGACCAATAATACGGAAAAAATTCTAACGACTGTACTTTTGCCTGTTAACAAAGTGTCGACACTCGGAGTAACATTGATCTCTAACGACGTTGGCTCGCAGAAATATTCAAATTTTCCATTCCATTCATTTGAGCTCTAACAGAGTCAACGCAAACCATAAAATGTAAGTTTCAAACCTTAATTTGCGAATGTCAAATGAAGTTTTTACGAAATGTTGCCTGCTAGTCAAAAAAAGTTCGAGCAGTCAAAAAATATTCAACAAATTTTACATTTAAGAAATCTACAGAGATAAAAAAAACTCTTAGTATGAAAAGGGCGCTGTCAGTTTTTTTTTATTTTGTCTGGAAACCATCAATTGCAGTTGTAGTGTCTGCTCCCCGATCTCTCGCTCTGCATGCACACCATTAAATATTACGTTTCATCTATAAAGACAAGTTTTCCCACTTCTTGCTTCCAGATAAGTAAGTGATTTTATAATATTCGTAGCGTGTTTTTCTCCAATAATTATGTGTGGTATGTCTGATATAATAAAATGGAGGCATGCAAATCAGGTAAAACTTTATATTGATACATTTTAACGTAATACGTTATGACATAAGGACACAAGCTTGTCAAATGCAGGACATGACAAAAAAAGTTGTGATGCCACACAGCCGGGTAGGTAAACCCGTACACGGATAATAATCAATTTAGATGACAGCTAAGTGAGGGCGATATTACGACTTTAGGGCCTTCAAATTAGGTACTATTAATAAATAATAATAAATGTTTATTACTTTTATGTTTCTTCAATAAAATAGTCCTTGAATTTTCGCAATTAAACTATCGTAGGTAAGTGACGTTTTACAAGATGGCGACAAAAGTTACGATTTTCCCACTTTCATTTTAAGCCGTGTAGGTTTGTACGTGTTTAAATGTCCTGTGAAAATAGAGATAATGATTAGGGAGTAAATTTTATTGATAGGTATTAATACTGTTGGATAAAGCTGCACACACACTGGCAACATTTTTAATCTATGGATTTAAATTTGGAACATCATATACATACAAGTAGGGTTGGTAACAATGCAAAATGAAGGCGCTCGAAATCCATATTTCAAATAAAAAAAAAAAATACGTTGAAAATTAAATTTCAATGGATTTGGATCGAAAAAGCCAGGAAAAAAAAGTGACGCCGGGTTGCTAACTAAATAGCATTCGGTATTTTTATTTTAGTAGTTTTTGTCTCCAAGACCTGTGAGGAGTGAGGCAACCTCGAGGAGGGAAATCCGCATACTCCAACTCTATTTGAATAAATGGTGCGCGTTCACAAATTGTAGGCATCACAAGGCACAAGAGGCAAGCATTATAAGTTTTGAACGGCCATTTTTTCTGACCCCACGCGGAAACCATTATTGAGACAAATTATTGATCGAAATCGGATCACCATTACTTTCACCAAATAATGATTGTGTCCTGAGCGGAGTTTGGTAAATCACAGAGTCCCGCGTAAAGAAAGTGACTTGAATTAATTTAGAGCGATTCGCGCGCCTTTTCGAGTATGAGGGTTGACTGAATAGTAATGCGCACATGCTTGTACAACAGGAAATCAATGAGTCTGCACGTGTCAATACACCGTAGACAATATTGTGTCGTCACATGGTCATGTTGCTAGGGAAAAGGTAAACAAATACTTTGATATTGGTTGCAAAAGACGGCAGCCGTACAATAGAAAACACATGCACAACTGACGTTTGCTCGCTCACAAAAAAGTTCTTAATTTTAAAAATGTTGTATGAAAGGAAGAGGAAGAAGAAAAAGAGACAAGAGCTTTGTGAATATCGGCAAAATTCTGAGCCCATTCTTATTAACCACTGGCAAGTATAAGACACATTTCTTCTCTAATCAGTTAATCCGAGTCTAAACAGTTGATGACGCGCGGCCATGTTTTATCCCCTTCTATCTGAATTTATGATCTTAAAGGCTTCGTCAAACAGGAAGCGTTTTTAGCACCCGTCAAAGTGCTAAAGCGTCCCGGTCTAGAGTCGCGCTATAGCGCTGCGCTATGTTGTACATCCATCAAACAGAAAAAAAACGCCCTAACAGTACGCGATGCTCTGTCACTGCGATCGGACATCGTGTTGTGTTTTTGTACATAATCCTTTATTATATTACCCTTCATCGTCGTCTTTCGTCGTCACTCGCTTTCTAATCTAATCTAATCTAAGTTGCAAAGATATGTTACATTGGAGATTCACATTACATGCATTCTCACAACCAGTTTCGACGCTTTGAGTTTCGCTTTGAGTTTCGATTTTCAAAACTAATGCCGTCACAGCAGATGAAATACATTTGCAAACATAGAAAAGAAAATTTTGTATATATGCTGCAAAACAGGACCATTCATGTATGTGTTTGAGAAACACACTCGAATACACTATAACTTCTTTCAATATTTACAAAAAAAAAAAAAAAATTCGTAAAACAGTAGTTTTTAGTAGAAGTAATTATAATTTCTGAAAAAAGTATTTTTTAAAAAGCCGCCACATTTTTTTAAATCTGTTTTTGTTTTGTATTGAAATGTAAGAAAATGTATGCAAAATGGCAAAAAACTAAATAGACATCTAGCGGCAAAATTCGAAAGTTTTTTTTTTTTTTTGATACAAATCAAAAAAACAACAAACAAAAAAAATAAAAATGGATTTAAATCTATAATCTTAGTTGCAAAGATATATTACAACATTCTTACAAGCAGACACGTATAAGTTCACACTTACACATGTCCCATATGGACCAAAAAACCCAATCTAAGATATTATGTTGAGTTTACAGATACTATAATATAATCTATAATATATAATCTAAGTTGCAAGGATATATTCATTTACAGCTCTCAGATGCATACCCATAAACAAGCACGTGTAGTTCGCACTTACAAATGCTGAATGTGTACTTACAAATAAAATCCAAACCTCAAATGAACATAAGCCCTACAACTTTTGCCGACCTTCCCTGACACAGAGGTCTATAATCTAAGTTGCAAGGATGTATATAGATTCAAAGCTCATATACGATGCATGCCCACAAACAAACTTTTGCCTGTAACTTTTGCCAACCTTCCCTGGAACAGGGGTCTAATCTAATTTAATCTAAGCTGCAAAGATATATGTCATTTAAGATTTATATTAAATGCATTTCCACAAGCAGACATGTATAATTTCGCGCTTACACATGCCGCATGTGGACCTACAATATAAAAACCCAATCTCAAATGAACATAAGCCCTGCAACTCTTGCCGTCGTTCCCTGAAACAGGGATGACATTGGCAAAGTGAACTATTTTTACAGCATGGGTGGTCAGCCGCATACCAACCTATAAGTCCAGGAACATACACGACAAATTATATTTTTTAAATCAACAAATAATAATATGTCTGGACATCAAAAGTAAAAACAAAACAAATTTTATTTTAATTTGGATCTGTTATGTGTATTTGTAATTAAGAATTTTTGTAAATCATTTATATTTTTTTGTGCTCCTTAACTGTTGGTGTGAGGCTGACCTGTGACTGCTGTAAAAATCGGTTCACTTTTGCCAATGCCACCCCGGTTCAGGGAACGGCGGCAGGAGTTGCAAGATTTATGTTCACGTGAGGTTTTGTTTATTTTTATGCACACATGCAAAATGTGTAGGCGCGAACCTACATGTGCCTGTCTGTGGGCATGCATTTAATATGAGTCTTAAATGTTAACATATCTTTGCAGCTTAGATTATAGATTATAGATAGATAGCCGCCAAAATTACAGATCAACCACCATTTCTTTCTGTCCTTAAATACTTCTTAAATTTCCTCCAGAGTTATAACCTTCTTCATACAGGCTCTTCTTTTGTTGGGTGACATTGGCAAAGTGCAACATTTTTTAACAGTTTGGGTGGTCAGCCTCATACCAACATATAAGTCAAGGACTATAATGGAGCAAATTAAAACCGGTTTCTTTTTTTATTTGCTTTTAGTTTTCTTTCTTTTGTTAAAAGACTTAAAAAAAAATTCTTTTACAAAAACTGCATTTTTTTTTACATGTTTTCTAATGATTGATTCCCTAGATGCAAAACTATGTGCAATATACACATTGCCTAATGTTAATGGGTTGGGCTGCGTAGCAGCCAGGGGCGGAGCCCCTAGTGTTATTTAAATCGTCTGTTTTTTATGTCAAAAGTAAAAATGTGTCCTGTAAAAAATATTGAAAGTGTTCGAAAACACCGGTGGCTATACATATATACAAGAAACGGTGCTTTCAAAAATGTTTCTACAATGACAAGATTATTCTAGAAAATGCGTACAGCTGCTACAACTCATCTTCATCTGAGTTGCTGAATATCGTGACCAGTGACCACGACTGAATAGCGTCGAAGTCTTTCAAATACAAAGTACGCGACGCTACTGCGTTTTAGCGCTGCCGTCTTGACGCGCGCTCAAATTCTTCCTCTTTGATGAAACCTTTTGATATGTCAAGATTCGAGATTGTTGGAGCTGGATAAGATTCCACAAATTTACGATAATAATAACTACACAGTTCAATTTTTATTTATTTGATATTAGACTAACCGTTATAAGGGAACTTACATTATTCTCGACGTTTCGTTAGCGACGTAGCTAACGTCTTCAGGAGATACCCTCTCTGCACGACGAGTGAGGATGAATCTAAGCCTAACAAGATTCCGCAAGGCCAACGAGAGAAGAAGAGAAAAATACAAACCTGTGTGCATAACTTTTTAGATCAGCCTCTTATTATGTGGCGAACGGTCTCGTATAAATTACTCCCTCATGTTTATTCATTTATTAAGTATTCACTGGATATTGAATGCCATATTTTGTAGCAAAAAAATAACTAGATTTATTATAATGTCTGTTAGAACTCCGGTAAGCGCGTCCGCTTCATGAGCGGGAGGTACAGGTTCAAATACAAGGATATAACTAATAACTTTACTCTGTCACCATCTCGGCGGAGAAAGATTATTATTTTTCCTTGACTTATAGGTTGGTATGAGGCTGACCACTAATACTCTAAAAAATGGTTAACTTTGTTAATGTTGTCACCTCTGTTTCAGGGAAGTTCGATAAGAGTTGCAGGGCTTACGTTCATTTGAGATTGGGTTTTATATTGTAGGTTCAAATGCGGCATGTTTAAGCGCGATCTTATACGTGTCACTTTGCCAATGTCACCCCTGTTTCAGAGAAGGTCGGAAGGAGTTGCAGGATGTATGTTTATTTGAGATTTGAGTTTCTTTATTGTAGGTTCACATGTTGCATTCCATGCCGTGAGCTCGGGTTCGAATCCCACCGAGGGTGTCAGAAATGATTTCCCGTTTCGGTGTTTATTTCAAATCCCAAAATAAAATACCGGCAAGGTTTACTCAGCCTTTACAAGAAATGAGAACCAGCCCCCTCGGGAGCTGGGAAACCCCCACTTCAACTGAAGTGGTTGGCGTAAGGCCGGCCCCTTACCTGTAAAAATAAATAGGTTCAACTCGCCACATGCGACCCCTTCGGGGATAACGCGGCAAGAAGTTACACTATATGTGTAGCTTAGTTAGTTGAAACATGTATGCGGCATGTTTAAGCGAGAGCTTATACGTGTTTGCTAGTGCAAATGCATATAATGTGAATCTTTAAAATGTTACATATATTTGCAACTTAGATTAGATTAGATTGACAGCAGCGTGCAGTTTTTAATCAAAATGTATTTTACTTTAATTATCCAATATTGTTTTCATTAAATCTAAGAAACAAAATAACATAATTTTGACACATTACTTACGTGATCCGTAAATAAAAATAATTAATTATGTTGAATTGTTAAACTACATTTAATGAATATTCATTTTATATTTATTCACGCAATTATAAGAAATATAACACAAAATTACTTTGTTCGTTAATTGCAAAAAAAAATGGTCACTTCATTTGATTAATAATAATTTGAGCATAATGAATATGAATTATATTTTATAATCATTTTGATAACGAATACTTTCTTTAACAAGTTAATGTTTTTTTTAAACACGTAAGAAAAAGAGGCATTCTTCGTTTGTTACAATAAAGAATACTTTTGATTGTTTGTAAATAATTTTCCGGTGAATATTTTGTAATTTTTCCTCGTTAATAAAATAGTGAAGGGTTCCGAAAAGTAGGTTTTTGAATAAATTAATTTATTATGTGTTGCATTAAAAAGTGATGTAAATCTGTTGTATTTTTTATATCGACGGTTAAAAGGAAGTAAGGCGTAAGCGACGTTTTGGTCAACAATTAGTTCTGAATGCTATCCCACTTAAAAATTTCCGCTCTTTCTAATGCACTAACTTCTATAGCTCTTTTTTGTTGTTTATGCCCAAGCAAACAACTGCGTTTTCGAAGTATGGTTTAGGTGTAACCGACAAGATTTTGGCCTTTTTTTGTCCTAAAGGCGCTTGTGACATAAAAAGATCGTAAAATTACATTTTTAGGAATGCCAATAAATGCCTTTACTTTTTAAATTTAGAGCTGTTTTGATTTTGCGATATGATAAGAAATAAAAAAGTTATGCTATTTTCCTGCAATGTCAAAATTTAAACTGCACTCCAGAGCAATTTAGTTTTAGTCGCTTAAAAGATTTTATACTTATATTTATTTTAATTTAAAGAGATTTTATAAGATATTTGACGTACACAAAGTTTATTGAACTAAACGCAACTAAGCTGCACAAATGGTGCAATTTCTAACCGCATTTTCACATAAGTGGTTGTTTTTTTTAACCTCTATCAATAATCTAAGTTGCAAAGATGTATTGACATTTAAGGCTAATTTTCCGTACATGTCCATATCAAATATCAAATAATTTATTTCAAATTTGTATGCATTACATAACTTTTTGACGTCACAATCATAAATATAAAACAAACATAGTCACATATCATAAACAAATAAATAACAATCAATCAATCAATCCAGTGAAACAGTCTGGGGCAATTTCTCCCAAGGCGCTTTATCTTCTAGATATTCGCTAAGGGTATAATATTCCCCTGAGCACAGCCTTCTCTTTATAACTGCCCCAAACCGCACCACCGGCAGGCTTTGAATGTCCACTGGAACCGTGTTAAACAAGCGAATACACTGCCCCTCAAAAGACTTCCTCACTCTCTCTAACCTAGTTGAGTGAGTGGCATAAAAAGTGGCAGTGAGCATAAAAAGACACATGTAAGTTCACGCTTACACATGCTGCATGTGTACATACAAAATAGACCAAACCTCACATGAATATACACTTTACAACTCTTGCCGCCTTTACCAGAAACAGAAGTGTCATTGCAACATTGAGACGAAGTTTTTATAGCATGGAGGGTCAGTCCCAAGTCAACCTAGTCAAGGAAAACAAATATTACGAAGTAAACTATTTATTTCCACAAAGCCAACCATTTCACTTGAAGTGGAGGCTTTCATTTATTGTCAAGGCTGAGTAAGCCTTGCCGTTATTTTGATTTCGGATTTGGAATAAACACCAAAAAGGAAAATGATTTCTGACACCCCTAGTACCCTAGCCCTCTCCCTTTTAAACGTTTTGCATCAACTTAGCTATCGAGAGAACTTGGCACTAGAGAACTTGGCGCTGACATGCGACGACACACCGTGCAGAGGGCTTTTGAGGTGTGATTCATACAAATTTTGTAAGTTTCTAATCTAATCTAAGTTGCAAAGATATGTTGCATTGGAGATTCACATAACATGCATTCTCACAACCAGACACTTACAAGTTCCAGCTTGCACATGCCTCATGTGAACCTACAACATAAAAACCAAATCTCAAATGGACATACACCCTGCAACTCTTGCCGTCCTTCCCTGAGACAGGGGTGACATTGGCAAAGTGAACCATTTTTACAGCATGGGTGGTCAGCCGCATACCAACCTATAAGTCAAGGAACATATTATTAAGTACTAATATTATCATCATTATTCCATATTATCTCGTGATAATCAGATAAGATGCTACACCTCGTAATAATCAGATAAGATACCTCATCTCGTAATAATCAGATAAGATACCACATCTCGTGATAATCAGACAAGATACCACATCTCGTGATAATCAGATAAGATACCACATCTCGTGATAATCAGACAAGATGCTACAACTCGTAATAATCAGATAAGATACCACATCTCGTAATAATCAGATAAGATACCACATCTCGTAATAATCAAATAAGATACCACATCTCGTGATAATCAGATAAGATACCACATCTCGTGATAATCAGACAAGATGCTACATCTCGTGATAAGTAAATTTGTATACGTAAATGTTAAGGTAAATAAATAAAAGCTTCCACACCGCACAAATAAAAAGTGAGCATAAATTTCGAAACACGAGAAGTCCCTACAGTGTATGTTATCATCACAAGGGAAGTCCACTGTCTCATACTAAACACACCAAGTTCATTCGGTACATGACTAACTCCCACTTCAGTCGCTTTATAAAGAAAACGCAGCGCCGCGAGTAGGCAGTCTTATCCCGACACTACAACCTGTAAAGCGGAGCCCGCGCCGCCGAAAACCACAACTCCAATTTGTGTAAAGTTTCAGTTTGTTTTAAATTTGATCCTGGCATTGACTTGAAGTGTTTTTTTTCATGTGTGCTCTGTGAAGGATTTTTTAAGTGATTTAAAGCAGTTGAACTAGCGAGTGAAGGTAAGATTTTTTTTGTAAATTAGAACGAAGATGTGCTTTTTAGTGACATTATATTTAAAAATTTGTACCTTTTTACAATTGTTTGATTTTGACTTTCAAAAGTACCTTATAATAATAATAATAAAATCTTTTTTCCAGCCCGGTCACGCTGGATACGTTTACGTTATAACTTTATAAGTTATCCGTTTATCCTTTTTTTGTAGAAAGACACAAAAAGAAGATAATAAAACAAATAATTGTGGCAATTATCTTTTTTTATAAATTATTTTTTATTTGCTTCATTTTCAAAATTGAACTTCAAAAGTACCTACCTGTTTATAAAGGTACATATTTTTTGTTATTATTTAAACTAAATTAATATTTCAAATCAGTTATCTATTCCTTTTTGGACTGGGTCCCAATATATATTTTTAATAAGTATTATTGTGTATATTGATTAATTAAAACCACCATTTTGATATTTTAAAATACATGAACCAAATCTTAATTGAAATTCAAAGTTTTACTTTTTTTCAGCTTTTTTTTTTTGTTATTTATCACATTTTACATAAATAAATCCTATCAAATAAAACTTTTTCATGATTTTAAAAATCTTTTTGACTACAAAGTTACATAAAAAAATGATGTAATATAAGTTACAGCGCTTTTAACATAAAACAGAAAGCAATTTACAGCCTACTCATGTCATGTTAATTAAATTTGTACTTGAGATAATAAATCTTGGTAGTATTAAATTAAACACGCATTTACCTGTAATTAATGCAATCGACAAATCAAAAATAACTTTCTACAATAAAATAAATATTTTCAATTTGAAAACGTCATGTTATTGGAGTTAAGCGATTGTTAAAACTATGCCGACGCATTATTTTTTTCTTAAATGTAAATGTATTATATGAATATTGAACCCATTAAGACGGTTTTTAGTGAAAAAGGATAAATATTTAGTTTTTTTACAAAAAACAAATGTATTTATCAAAAAAATACAAGAAGAATATAACTAAGTTTTTACACAAAATATGCAGCATTAGATAAATTATATGGTACCACAGGCGGGAAACTATGATTCGTTTTAGAAAAAAGGTATAAAGTAAATTATTTATCTCGCATTAAAAAAATCGTAGATTGCCGCCTTTGATTCTGGATAACTAAAATGTACTCCTTAAAAAAATAAACTACAAGATTAAGAAAAGAAAAACTACGGCAGAAATTATGTAGGTATTTAGAATGCGTCATTGGTTCCAATTTTGAAAATGACCTTGGTTTTAATTTCCCCAAATTTTAATGTTGCAACTGCGAGACAAGAAAAAATTATACCACTACTAAAAAATAAAATAAATATTAACCTACAACAATAAAATATTATTTTTACAAACGTTTATAAAAAGTATATTTTATTATTTCGTTTTCACAATCATGTTTAAGTGTTGAAAAAAAAATATTTTTAATTTTGTTTACACAACCTTTTTTATTAAAATGATATGCATTCGTTACTTTTTTTATCTTAAAAGCAAGATCTTGTTTTATATTAAAAAAAATTGACTCAATAAGATTGTGATGACGCACATTTCGTGGACACATTTCGCTGCCTTAGTTCTTGTTTACCGTATCCGCCATAGAGAATTTTTTACATGAGCAATGTTTGCATGTGTACTGGACCAATGTGTCTTATAAAAACAAGAAATTTATTTGAAAAATATTTAAAAGAATTTTCACATTATCGAGTTTTACGGTTTTTCTTAGCTCAGATTGTGTAGAGTTGGATTCATAAGACAACTGCATGAAAAAGTCATATTTGACAAGATTGGCGTATACGGTAAACAAGAACTGGGGGAGCGATTTATTGGGTAATTTTGGTTTTTCTGGCCACAAAACTGGTTCCGAACTGACCATCTTCCAGTTGCCAGATGCGCCACTACCCCAGGTCAAGAACTCGGTGGGAATATGCTTGTTGTGAGTCATGGCCGGTTTTATAAGCATTTCCAAGCGTGCATGCAAGCTACTCACATTTTAAATGTAAAAAAAGCTTCTGTACATGGCAAGATTTTTTTTTTAAAAGTTTGTGGAGTGGAATACAATTTACCAAACTTGTTACCAGATCTGTCACCCCTGTTTCAGGGAAGGTCGGCAAGAGTTGCAGGGCTTATGTTAATTTGATATTGGATTTTATATTGTAGGCTCACATGCGGCATGTGTTAGCGCGAGCTTATTCGTGTCTGCTTATAGGAATGCATGTTATATGAATCTTAAATGTTATATGTCTTTGCAACTTAGAATATAGATTCTATTGGATGTAATGTAATGTGTACCGTTCGCTCTACGCGTATATTTTATGATCGGAAAGTCAAAGCGCTGCAGGCAAACTTCTGTAGATAAAATTATAAAGTGGATGATAAAACCACTTTCTTCTTCGTTTCAACAATCGTTGGTATTTAAATATATCTAATAAATCATGAATTAGATCGAAGAATTACTATTGTAAGACAGGGATAGAATATTTTATATTCTGTAATCTAAGTTGCAAAAAAACATTTAAGATTCATATTAACACCCACAAACAACTATTCCTCGACATATACGTTGATATGAAGTAAAAAAATACTTCTCTTTGCCAATGTCACCCCTGTTTCAGGGATGGTCGGCAAAAATTGCAGGGTTTATGTGCATTTGAAGTGTGAATTTTAATTTGCAAGTACACATGCAGCATTTGTAAGCGTGAACTTACACGTGTCTCTTTGTGGGCATATATTTGCCGCTACAAGTGGGCTTAGGTTTGAATGCAAGCGTTTTACAAATTATTGTATCGACCGGACACTATTGTGTGTATACATATTAGTACTCGTACTCGTATACACACTACACAGTATTTCTTCTACAAGCTTACAAATATTCAATTGAATTTATTTTTTCAGAGTTGTGTTTCAATTATTTGAGTCGCTGATATATTATCCATGACATAACGTGGCGAGGCACACAGCTTGGTGAAAAGGAAGTCGTGTGCTAACACAGTTCTGGGCAATCATTCGGAATAATTTGATTCGACGTTTAATGGGGCGACTCCGCAATTTATAAGTTACATGCTGTTTGGGAGATTCCATTTCACTCACGGATTGTAAATCATTTCATTGTTAATTTCCGCTGACTATTAACGCCGTTTTAAAAATACAGAAAGAGTTTAACGTAAGATTAGGGAATCAAATCCCGCACTCATGGGATCCCCCACACATGGGATCCCGCACTCATGGGATCTTGCACTCATGAGATCCCGCACACATGGGATCCCGCACACATGGGATCCCGCACACATGGGATCCCGCACACATGGGATCCCGCACACATGGGATCCCGCACACATGGGATCCCGCACTCATGGGATCCCGCACACATGGGATCCCACACACATGGGATCCCGCACTCATGGGATCTTGCACTCATGAGATCCCGCACACATGGGATCCCGCACACATGGGATCCCGCACACATGGGATCCCGCACTCATGGGATCCCGCACACATGGGATCCCACACACATGGGATCCCGCACTCATGGGATCCCGCATTTGTTGGTAGCGTAGAGGAATATGAAACTGTCAATGTTGTGTGTATTAACACTGAAAAATAATGGTTACTGTAAAATCGTAAAGGCTACTTTTAGTACTGTTTTATTTCCACGTGTAAATGTCACAATTACGAACTTTATCTGTTTTTGGGCATGCATTTGATAAGAGTTTTGAATATTAATATATCTTCGCAACTTAGGTTATAGTTTATAGATCTGTTGTCGGACCACCACCAGCTACATAATATGATTTGAGATTTTTTTTAAAAATAAGTTTCTATGTACCTACATGCTGATGGTCTGATGACCCAAAACGTCCGTGGTTGTACAATAAATGAGTGTTTTTTGAAATCCTGACTCTCTTTTTCTCCTCAGTCTTTCTCAGTCCACCCTGAACGTAGCCCTCCACGAATCTTCTCCATGTTTGTCTATCGGTTGCTGTGTTCAGCCATCCTCTGCCTGCATTTCCCTTGGTGTCGTTGAGCCACCTTGGACATCCTGGGCCGCCACTGGACGATCTTTTTCGGCCACCTGTCATGGTCCTGCCTTGTGACCAGCCTGCACTTGCTGTATAACATCAGTGACTCCAGTGCGTCTACGGATCTCCTGGTTTGGAACCTGTCTCTGAGACTGATTCCCAGCATCCTCCTTTCAATAGCTATTTGGAACGTCTTCAGTCTGTTGACGCTATACTGAGTGAGTCCTTTTGTTTCCAAACCATAGGTGGATACTGGAAGCACGCATTACTAAAATGCCCTGCGTTTCAAGTTTACAGGCATTTTAGTGTTATTGAGGATGTAGCCCAGATTTCCGAAAGCTGCCCATGTCAGTGTCATCCTTCTGGTGATTTTGGTTGCTTGATTTTTTTTACCCAGTTGTATATTGTCCCGACTTCACTAACAGCAAATGCGGGATCCCGCGTGTGCGGGATTGATTTCCCTTGTATAGAAATTTGACAAAGAAACAGTTAAAAATCAAGCGCTTTCTGAAGAATTAATCGCTCGTAGCAGCAATTTGATCGTCTGTGACGTCGCGTTGAGCATCCACCAGACCCGCGCTCACATTGCATAAGCGCAACCACCGCATGATGGTTATTAGGCCGCTAAATGTTCCATGACCAATCTCTCACATACATACACTAGGGATGGGCGATATGCACATCGATGCATCAAAGGTACCAATAATTTTCTTAAAGAAAAAATATCGATGTTTTTGCGATTATGATCGACGAACAACATGTTCTATTTTTGTTTTTTGGAGTATCAAAAACGATATTTTTCTTGAAATGCATTTCTACCCCCCTCGCTTCAAAGGTGTATATTTTGAAAAAAATATATATCTTACAGATCGCGCGTCTACCTACTCCCCCCTGTGGACTGCAGCGACTGATGTTTATATCTTTAATCTAAGTTGCAAAGATTTATTACATTTAAGATTTACATCAAACGCTTTCGCATAAGCAGTCATGCATAAGTTCACGCTTACACATGCCGAATGTGGACCTAGAAAATAAAAACCCAAATCTCAAATGAACATAAGCCCTGCAAATCTTGCTAAGCTTCCCTGAAACAGGGGTGACATTGGTAAAGTGAACCATTTTTATACAGTATGGGTAGTCAGCCTCATACCAACCTTTAAGTCAAGGAACTATTTTTAATAAATATCAAAACATCGATATATTTTTGTTATTTGCCCATGCCTAACATACTCTACCCCATGTACAATATTTTACAATGGCACTTCAGCAAAAATGTTTGGAAACTAAAACGCCCTCTAGAGACGCTGTTTTAGAATCCATACATTTTTTAATAAACGCAGTGGATGAAGCTTTTCACCTGGGACTACAATGCGCATGCCCACAGCCCATGCTGTATGTGTTTCCATTATTAGTGAAGGCGGTACACGGGCGGCGTTATGTATTAATGCTGTACTTATGTAATATTCTATCAAATCGAGTCATAAATAATTGTAAAAAACATGTATAAAAGAAGTTACGCATCAGAGACATGTTTAATGTTAGTGATTACATGTGAAGTTAGCAGGTCTTGAAGGAAATAATGCAGATGTATTATTTTTGTTATAAAAACACAGTTTTGTTTTCACAATAAGGTATTTATTGTTTCCTCAAATACTTTCGACTATCGTCATTGTCGAGATTATATTAATAGGACCTAATAATAATAATAATAGGATGATTTATTTGGTGAGCGCTGTTTTTGTGTGTAGCCCTCTGTGAGCTGTAAAAAGCGCCAATTCTCAAGCAAGACCCAGTTGTTGTAAGGCTGGATGGACCATTCGATGACCGGTCTTTGTTAAAGTTTTCATGAATTTATCAACCCAGCGAAGAGTAAATGTGAAAATATAAACGGTATATTTTTTTGTGCTCCGTCGGGATTCGAACCCACAAGCTTCCATTTACGAGTCAAAAGAGTTAACCTACTAGACTACGGACCGGTCAATGCTAATAGTGTTATCAATGTGCAGATTCCTGTAGCGTCACCTTTGTTAAGACCTCTAGTGCTCTAATCCCTGTTTCGAGCCGCAGCATTCAATGCCGAAATAGCCATGATGATTGCCGATCTTCGATAGAAGTGTCACCTAGAGAAGAAGAGAAGAATCACTACTTGAACCTCTTTATCATAACTCTTCCTACCTTTTCATTTTGATATAGTTTTTGTCTTATCGATTTTGTAACATTGTCCTCTTGACAATGACAGCAGTAGTGCAAGTCGAAAGTGCAATCACAAATGCACTTGCCTATGGGTAGGGACTGGAAAAAAGTGATGTTATTTTTTGCGAAATTCGCGTTATTTTTTTGGGAAATTCGCGTTATTTTTTATCAAAAACAGGGAAATTCGCGTTATTTTTTATGATAAACGGGGAGATTCGTTGTAATTTTTAGGGTTGATTTGATCGAAATAAAGGTTTATGTAATTGCAAAACTATAAATTTTACTAATATTTACAATTTATTATATTAACAACAATATTATGTACCTTAAAAAATAATGAATAAACAACATCTGAATCAAAACGAGTTACAACTTACAAAAAACCGTTGATTGAAAAAGTATTAATATTTGAATGACACTCCGAATACCCTGCAATATCCTTTTAAAATATTAAATTTAGTCTCTCTAATCTAATCTAAATCTAAATCTAAGCTGCAAAGATATGTATCATTTGAGATTCATATTAAATGCATTCCCATAAGCAGACATGCATAATTTCGCGCTTACACATGCCGCATCTCTAGATAAGGGTTATCTAATTTTTTCGAGGGATGTTGGATTTTATGAAAGCCTCAAGTTGTGCTCTTGGCTAATCCAGCAGCAGCTTCACTCCTTGATGTATTTTCCTTCATTGATGTCACGATTCAAGTCTGTTTGGATGTCCAGGACAGTTCTGCTTATCATTTATTTTTTTAATAAAATAGATTTGTGAATAGGAATGCAATTCACCAACCTACTCTGCCTGGCCGGCCAGAAACAGGTATTAATATCATTTATGACAAATTCATTACGAGTATTGTTCATTTTAATTAATTATCCTTTATTATATTGCCCTTCGTCGTCGTCTTTCGTCGTCGAGTTTCGATTTTCAAAACCAATGCCATCACAGCAGATGAAACACATTCATGACCTATGGTAAATTAATTTTTGTGTATATGCTGCAATGCTGCGAGCTTTCGCGTGTGTGTTTACAAATGTATGAAAGCTTTTAGGAATAAATCTGTTTGTTCATACTAAAAATGTATGGAACAATATTGACATCTAGCGGCAAAACGTGAAAGTTTTTTTTACATTTTCTTTTATTTCATGCAAATTAAAAATAAAAAAAAAGCCAAATAAAAATGGATTTCAATCTGTAATCTAAGTTGCAAACATATATAACATTTGAGATTCATATTACATGCATTCTTACAAGCAGACATGTATAAGTTCGCGCTTACATATGCTGCATGTGTACTTACAACATAACAACCCATTCCAAATGAACATAAGCCCTGCAACTATTGCCAACCTTCCCTGAAACAAAGGTGAAATTTGCAAAGTAAACCATTTTTTTAAGTATGGGTGGTCAGCCTCATACCAACCTATAAGTCAACGAAATTATTTTGTGTATTTATTTACATAATCTAAGTTGCAAAGATACATACCATTTGAGATTCATATTAAATGCATTCCCACAAGCAGACAGGTAAAAGTTCGCGCTTACAAATGCCCCATGTGGACTTACAACAAAAAACCTAATCTCAAATGAACATAAGCCCTGCAACTCTTGCCGACTTTTCCTCAAACAGAGATAAAATTTGCATGGTGAACCATTGCTTACAGTATGGGTGGTCAGCCACATACTAACCTTTTAGTCAAGGAAATTATTTTGTTTAGTTCTATAATCTAAGTTGCAAAGATACATACCATTTGAGATTCATATTAAATGCATTCCCTCAAGCACACACTTATAAGTTCGCGCTTACACATGCTGCATGTTTTTATTATTATTATTATTTTTTTTTATTTTTTTTTATTTAGGATGCATGTGTCCTTACAACATAAAAACACAATCTCTAATGAACATAAGCTCTGCAACTCTTGCCCATCTTCCCTCAAACAGGGGTGACGTTGGCAAAGTGAACCATTTTTACAGTATGGGTGGTCAGCCTCATACTAACCTATAAGACAAGGAAATTATTTTGATTTCTATTCTTTATAATCTGTAATCTAAGTAGCAAAGCTATATTACATAGTTATATAACAGTGACAAAACGATACATGACCAAATAACAAAGTAACAAAACAGCACAGTGACAAAAAAAAGCACGGGGACAAATAAACAGTGAAAAAACAGGAAGGTGACGAAATAGCACAGTGACATAACAGCACAGTGACAAAACAGCACGGTGATAAAACAGCACAGTGATCTAACAGCACAGTGTCAAAACGGCACATTGACAAAAAAGCACGGTGACAAAACAGCACAGTGACATAACAGCACAGTGACAAAACAGCACGGTGACAAAACAGCACAGTGATATAACAGCACAGTGACAAAACGGCACATTGACAAAAAAGCACGGTGACAAAACAGCACAGTGACATAACAGCACAGTGATAAAACAGCACAGTGAAAAAAAATGACGGTGACAAAACAACACAGTGACAAATAAGCACAATGACCAAACTACACGGTGACAAAACACCACAGTAACAAAACAGCACAGTGACAAAGCAGCACGTTGACAAAACAGCATAGTGACAAAACAACACGGAGACAAAAAAGCACAGTGAAAGAACAGCACAGTGACACAACAACACGGTAAAAAACAGCACAGTGACAAAACAGCACAGTGACAAAACAGCACAGTGACAAATCAGCACAGTGTCAAAACAGCACAGTGATAGAACAGCACTTTAACCAAAAATCACAGTGACATAACACAAGTACACTAGCAGACTCGTAAAAGTTCACGCTTACACATGCTGCATGTGGACTTACAACATAAACACCCAACTCAAATGAACATAAGTGCAACTCTTTTTACACTTATGTTCATTTGAGTAAAAAAAATTAATATTTGCATACACTATCGATGTATTTATTTTATTAAGGTATAACCGTTTACAGTGCGGGATATTCCCAGTATTTTTTTGTAATGGCGGATTTTCATAAATTTATTTTATCAAAGCCTAACAAATCTAAGTAAATGTTCTTTTACAAAAACTGCGTGTTTTTATTTTACATGTTTTTTAATACTACGAAGTTTAACGCGAGGAAACTATGTGCAATATAAACATTTCACAAATGTTAAGGGGTTGGGCTGCGTAGCAGCCAGGGGCAACGCCCCTAGTTAATTTATAATTACCCAATTACATTTATTGAACCAGGGTCAAATTTATGGATCGAACCCCGCGTTTAGCGTTCTAGCGTGTTTCAACGTTGAAAGATCAGCCCACTTGGCCCCCTCGACTATAACACCGACCATTTTTTCTGTGCTTTGCACCTTGCAAAGGGTTTTCACAGGAATCTTTTCTTTCCCACAAAATAGTTGCGTTGCAGAAGCGACACATAACAACTTTTTCGCACAATTTCTACCAAAAGTACGAAAATTCGCGTTATTTGCGTAAAACCTCAAATTTCGCGTTATTCGCGTAAAAACATCAAAATTCGCGAATAAATTCGTTTTATCGCGATCGCGAAATTTTCCAGTCCCTACCTATGGGTCTACTTTTTGTGATATAGCCCAACATATTTTAGTAATTTTATTATACACAAATATGAATATGTACCTAATAATAATATGTTTTTCAAGTATATTATTAGAAAATTTTGTCTAAGAATTTTCATTTTGAAAATTTATGTGTGAAGTCAAAAAAATTGTAATAATTATGCTCCTGAAGATTTTTTATTAGGCGAAAACGTTTGAGAAAAATAATAAATAAGAGGGAATTAAAATTTTGATTTTTCTATTCAATTTATAAAAAAATTATAATGGACTTTCACTGTGTTAACAGAAATACCCTTAAAAATACATTAAAATAAAGTTCACAAAATATTTCAACGATCGGTTAAAGCTGAAACATCTTTCGATTATTTTTTCAGTCAAGTGACATGCTAGTATCTTATAGGTTTTTACATTTATTTTTTCATTTATTGTCATACAATCTAAGTTAAAAAGATATGCCAACATTTAAGGCTTACATTTAATACACGCCCACAAGTAGACACGTGCTCCCTCTGTAGTAATCGAATCCAAGCCCTCTGGTTTTGAACGCAAGCGTGTTATCAACTACGGCAACTTAGATTAAAGATATACAAAACCAGTATCGACTTTCATTACACAATTATTTTGTTTTACAATTAATTAAATAATCAAACGTGTTTTTTTATAATTATTTATTGAACAAGAAAAAAATAATAGAAATCAAAATCAAGTGCAGAATAAACAAGACCAGAGACAAGCTGTGGTAATTATAATTCACGTTCTAAATTTAAATAAAGCGGCAGCCATGTTTGATTTTAAATCCATTTCTTTTTTGTTATTCAATATTTAGAGAAAGTATTGCTTTTTTGTCACTGATAAGTGGATTTCGTTTATGTGACAAGCTTAGAAAATTTGCAAACAGATATTCATTTAATCTATGTTGCATAAAAACCAACACAACCAAGCACGCACATATATTGAATTTTTTTCTTGCGTTGTTTCCGAAAGGATTGCAGTTGAGTGAAACCTATCGATTTTCACAGGTAAGGGCTGACGTTACGCCAACCCCTTCATTTAAAGTGAGTTTACGTGCTCCCGAGAAGGCTGATTATTATTTCTTATGAAGGCTGAGTTAACATTCTTCTTCTTCTTTTCGTGCCACTTCTATCGAAAATCGGTGATCATCATGGCTATTTTGACTTTGGATGCTGCGGCTCGAAACAGAAAACTGGCGCTTCTGCCGAACCCCTGTCGCAGGTTTTTCAGCCACGATGTCCTTTGGCGTCCCTGAGATCTTCTCCCCTCAATCTTACCCTGTGTGATAAGATGAAGGAGACGGTACTTTTCATTTCTCAAAATGTTACGTAGTACATCAGCTTTCTCTGCTTAATGGTTGGCAGAAGCTCCTTTTTAGTGCGTTGACCACCCATACTGCAAAAAATGTTCACTTTGCCAATATCACCCCTATTTTAGGGAAGGTCGGCAAAAGTTGTAGGGCTTATGTTCATTTGAGGGTTGGATTTTAATTTGTAAGTACACATGCAGGTATCCTTTCTGTACGAAGACTGAGGATGCACTCATCCTTATTCAAGTCACTCAATTTCATCCTTAGTCACCGTGCAGAGAGGATGCCTCCTGAAGACGCCAGAAGATATCTGGCAATGGTGGTATAATAAAGCATCTGTCAGCTCAAGGTCAAAGCAATCGTCATGAGGGCTGGACGAGAAAACAAACACTGATGTACTTCTTGTCTCCAGGGGATTTTCCTCGTCACCTGGTTATTGGTTATTTCTGTTTTATTCTGAATTATTATCTGAATTAACTCAAAACTATGTGCGGAATATAATTATACATTATTTTTTCTTCGCTTTTGCAATTTAGCAAACTCATCATTTTATATAACTACAAATGCAAGCCATTTTAAAAACAGTTTTCTTTCGTCATTTTTATAAAATCATCACTTTGCGACAGTTAAGAATAAAAGAAAAAAATGTAAGAAGTTCCCAAAGAGTTTATTTTCATTGTGAATAGGCATTTTGTAACAGTTTTTTTCATCAAACACAAATTTACCAGTTTAAGAAAAAAATTAGAGCCCTGAAACTCGCCACAAACGATAACAAATGCGTGTCATTTTTTCTGTATTGACGGTGTTTTTAAAGGCATTATTATTCTCTTTTGCTATAGCAAGATCCAATACTGTATCGCTGGATGGACCCTTGGTGACAGGTCTTTTATCAAATTTCAAAATTTTATTAAAAAAAGACAGTAAAAATTCAGATGTCTTTACCAAAAAGCGTTTGAATTTTCAACCCAGCGAAGAGCATAATTTAAAAACTGTTATGACCTTCCTATTGCGAGTCCGTAGGTTTAATCACTAGACATCGGTCTGGTGTTTGTACGAGTATATCCATCTATAATCTTATTTGCAAATTTAAGAGATTCATATCACATGCATTCTCACATGCAGACACGTCTAAGTTCGCGCTTACACATGCCGCATGTTGGCCTTACAACATAAAACTCCAATCTCAAATGAATATGAGCCCTGTAACTATTGCCGGCAATAGGCAAAGTGTATGGTTAAATGAAAAAATTAATGGCTGATTTAAAACAGGCATTTAAAGGAAGTAGGCAATTTGGTATGCCAAAGCAAATAACTCTTATACCTAGATGAGTCTAAAAAGCCCTTAATTGTTTTTTATACGTTAAAAACTGTTTTGTTGATTTTTGAAATCTAAGAAAAAAGACACTCAATACCGCGCACTCAACGACAGTTTAAACCAAAATGTGGAGAAAATGGCGGAGAAGAGGGTGGCGTGTCGTGGGAGCTGTACAAAATGTGGAGGAAATGGCGGAGAAGAGGGTGGCGTGTCGTGGGAGCTGTACAAAATGTGGAGGAAATGGCGGAGAAGAGGGTGGCGTGTCGTGGGAGCTGTACAAAATGTGGAGGAAATGGCGGAGAAGAGGGTGGCGTGTCGTGGGAGCTGTACAAAATGTGGAGGAAATGGCGGAGAAGAGGGTGGCGTGTCGTGGGAGCTGTACAAAATGTGGAGGAAATGGCGGAGAAGAGGGTGGCGTGTCGTGGGAGCTGTAAAAAATGTGGAGGAAATGGCGGAGAAGAGGGTGGCGTGTCGTGGGAGCTGTACAAAATGTGGAGGAAATGGCGGAGAAGAGGGTGGCGTGTCGTGCAAGTTGTACAAAATGTTACTTTGTTGATTGTTGTACGAACAACTGATTCAAAATACTAGTTTTCTCATTAAGGTATGGTTTCTTCTTTTTCTGTAAGTAAAGTGGTGGAGTAGAGTGTAGACGACCTAGCATGCATGAATGACAGGCATAAGTGACCGTCTAAGGTGATTAGACAGTTATGAATTCTTTTTTCTTCATCCATTGTTGGGCAGATTACAGATTTTAACTTCTTAAAGATCATTTCCATAAATTAAATATGAAACATTTAATTTAAGGTTCTGTAAGCGCAGTTTCTTAACATCGTATTTCGTAATAAAAAATAAAATTGTTAATTGATAGTATGAGGCTGACATACCATATTATAAAAATAGCTCATTTTTAACAGGGAAAGGTGTAAGGAATGAGTGGGTAAAAAAAGAATGTAATTTGAAGGAGGATGTGAAAGTTAAGGTACAAAAGAATGTGATGAGATGGTTTGGGCATGTGGAAAGAATGAATGATGATAGACTGACAAAGTTTATATACAAAGAAAGTGTGAAAGGAAATAGAGGGAAGGGACGACCGAGAAAAGTATGGAGTGATCAGATTGAGGAGATTGTGAAAGAATGGAATATATATTACAAGGTGTGCGCAAAAGAAGAAAATGCATAAAAAAGGTGATGGATATGAATAAACTGAAAGAGGTATGTCAGGATAGGAAAAAATGAAGGCAATTCTGCAGAGGCTTTGGCGACCCCTAGCGGAATGGCGTTACAGTTACACTTACAGAAAGGTGGCAGGAATGGGATAGTAGGGGCACAGAACACAAAATATTTTTTTTATGTGCTAGGATTATCGAGGCCCTAAAAATGTACATTAAAACGTTCAACATTGTATTAAAAAACTTACATAATGAAAATTCTTTAAAAATTACAAAACATCTGGTACTAATGGTATATAAAGCAATATTACATCGTCAATTTATTTATGTATTCAGACACATGGAGAAAACTCATTAATAATAATTACCCAATTGAAAATGTTAAAAGAATGTACGTTAATAAAGTTCCACATTTTATTAATTCCATTAATTGGTTAACCACGCTTACGCACTGAATTCTTAATCACGGAATACTTCACTGTTTTTTGTGTTAATTAGATAAGTAGTTAATTAATTAAAAATTAAACATTACGAATCCACATTTTTTAGTACACTTATGAAATTTTCGAAAAATTAAAATGATTTGCTAGTACATATGCAAGCATTTGTAAGCGCGAACTTACACATGGTTGCCTGTGAGCATGCATTTAATATGAATCTAAAATGGTATTATATCTTTGCAACTTTGATTGCAGATGGTAGATTAAAACAGTTCTTACGGAAAGATGGTTTACAATTTACGATTTATATTTTTTTACTACTTACTTCATAGACTGGTATTAGGCTGTTCAACCATGCTGTTAAAATTGTTCACTTTTGCCAATGAATGCCACATCTGTTTAAAAAAAAAAGTGAAAAAGTTGCTGAGTTTTTCTTATTATTTTCTTTGTTTTTTCTTTTGTCCGCGTGCACTCCTCACGAACTTTGGGGACAACGCTGTAAGCAGGTTGAACTATATTTGCAGCTTAGTTTTGTTGCGAATTAATACAATTTAATCGGACAGGATTGTTCGTTCAAATATTTATTCAGTAATTTCAACTTTCTCGCTTTTATACAGGCCGCCATAAAATCCATTTTTATGACAATTATTGTAAAATATTTTAATGAACACCTCCATTGTGAGATAGCTGCAGAAAAATGCACAAAATTCCAATTACAAACGATAGTTATGCGTGAGTTATATGGAAGGAAGGCTTTATTATTATCTTACTAACTACGTTTATAAAGATTTTTAAATTAGGCCAAAACTTTTTTCAATTTTGAACTTTTTTCTCTGAGAGCAAACGTCAGTCTTGTATGGGATGTAAGCGACTAAGAACAAAATATTTGTATGCCTTTTCCCTAGCAACCTGGCCGCGTGGCGACACAATACTGTCTATTACTACAATTCATGTGCGGACCTCATTTCAACCATTACTGCTTTTATGTCCCCTATTGCCTTTCCCGAAACAAGTGTAGCATTAGCAAAATAAACCATTTTTTTTAAAACACGGAGTAGGCACGCAGTTAGGTTCTTTATAATGCCAAGAAAAATAATTTGGATGGAAGTTCCGAAAGATCTCGAATTCTCTCGAGAAAAATTTCGGGGAAAAAGTCAAATTTTGAAATAAAAAAAGGCATTGAATAACACGCACAGTAAACAACAGTTGGTAGCAAAATGTATGGCAATGATTATAAGTTGGTATGCGGCTGACCACCCATGCTGCAGAAAATGGTTCACTTTGTCAATGTCACCCCTGTTTTCGGGAAGGTCGGCAGGAGTTACATGGGTGTATGTTAAGGGTTATAAGGGTGTAGGTGTGTCCATTTAAAATTTGTTTTTTGTTGTTGTAGGTTAGCATGCGGCATGCTCAAGCGTGAACTTGAACGTGTCTGCTTGTGAGAATGCATGTAATGTGAATCCCAAATGCTACATATCTTTGCAACTTAGATTAGATTAGATCAGATGATGATGATGACGTGTCAGCTGCATCAGCTAGTTCCCCTGTTGGGTTTTTGTACAAAGATCTCATAAATATGAGTGACCTTCTAAACCACATACCTATTCCCCTTTGTCTCCCATTAACCAATAAGGTTTTCATTACCGTTTTCTGTCTCAATCATTCAAATAGTTTTACTTATGCAAAATAATCTCTGCTTTCATTTTTTGTTTGGTTCGTTCTGAATATACTTTCAGATATCTTGTTGCAAAATATTCAAATATTCTCTAAACAAAAACCGTAACATTAAAGCAACTTCCGCAAACAGATGTTTTTTGTTCAATTTTAATAAAACCTACGTAAGATCAAAAGCACAAATGGCGGTTTTTCATTGCGGACCAAATCTGTTCCCCAAATAATAATTATACGACAAAACGTTCGGAATTCAATTTGATATTTAATGTACTAAAATTAAATCTCTCACTAGATGCCCTGTTTAAGATTCAATACACTTTTGGTAAAACACTGTCGTTCCGTTGGAACGTAAAGTTGCTACTTATCGTACTGTACATTCAATTATTAAGATATCCGTTGGTTTGGTGGCAAAAACTCTTCCGTTCTAGTAATTATATTCGTAGTCAAATTCTTTGCAGAGGCAAAAAAACTCAAGTCCAAATTTAGACTGGCAATGCATTTCCGAATAATTTAGCTGCAGGTGATGAAAGCATTTTAAATTTCAGTTTAGTATGTACCTGCTACTAAAATCTGTGAGGCTAGCTGCAAAGATACACATTTTTTTAGGCTTAGAATCAATGTACATACACAACATAAGGTACGCATTCCGCATGTGTGCTTACAAAAGAAAACCAGATTTTTATTTTTATTATCGTCCTTCCCTAAAAAGGTAGAGGGGTGCAAAGAGCCGAGATGTACAAAATCCTAAAAATATAAATCATAGACGGGGAGGGCGAGGGGGTTTTAGAAACGCACTCGATCTCAAAATAACCAAGAGGGTAAGTGTGTGTTTTGTTCAATTTATCAATAAAATATTAAAAAGCTCTTAATTACCACAGGTCGGATTGATATAATTTATCAATGTAAGAAAAACAAAGACTCGATGGACCGCGTGTTTGACATGCCTGCTTTGTAGTGCGGGTGGTCAGCCTCATGCCAACCTTTTACTAAGAGAACACGGGAACTGAGGACTACTTAAAATTAACAGGGCCCAAAATAAAATAAGCTTTGCATGAGCGTTCTGTGATACGCTTCCCTGAATGGAAGTGTACAAACGAAACGGGTATAAGGATGGGCTTGCGCAACCACCCATTTTGAAAATAATGTTGGTGGTTGTTCTTTTACTTTACCATGAAGATATTTTTCTAATGAAGTTTGTAATTACGACTGATATACAGCGTTAAAACACACAGAGAATGCCATAAATGTACAGGTGGAAGAGGCATTAAATTTACATGGCATTTCGTTTATTTCGCATTTTCCCCTGGCAGCAATTCCATTATAAGAAAGTGAAAACAGATTCCATTTCTGTCATCGTATAATTAAAGCGATCTCATTGTTAATCGCTGATCGTGCCGCACATGCCGCACATGCCACACGTGCTATATTTTTTTATTCTCATCTTTGGCGCACGTTGTCTATGATAATGCGACTTGGCATGACATGTAAGCAGTTCGATCCGCCTCGAGATAGCAGGCATTTCCGTTTCTCACGCATGGCGACACTGTTTTTCCGACTTCCGGGATGCGCACGCGCGGCGCCATCTTGAACTTATTTTACCGCATTTTCAACTGCCGCTAGAAATGTTACGGAATCTGACATTTGTTACGACAATATCCTGTATTGAAAAACTAACATTTTTGTGTTACTTTTGTAGTGGAAGTATAACTGATTGAACGTTCAGTCAAGAAATAATATTATATT
This sequence comes from Agapetus fuscipes, assembly GCA_951799405.1. Classification (NCBI taxonomy): domain Eukaryota; kingdom Metazoa; phylum Arthropoda; class Insecta; order Trichoptera; family Glossosomatidae; genus Agapetus; species Agapetus fuscipes. The sequence continues at coordinate 14,236,528 of OX637362.1, forward strand.
TCTTGACTTGCCTGTTTCAGCTGGTAGTATTTGCAGTCTAGGTAATTACGAGTATATTCATTGTCTAACCAATTCACATGCGTATATCATTCCTTTTTATTTTATTTACATTTATTTTTTTGCCTGTAAGCCGTTTTTGCAAGCTTGTTTTTAGCGTTACAAACAAAGATTTAAATCTAACTCAGCGGTCTTATTTAAAATAATAGATCTACAAGGATATAATTGAATTTGGATGACAGCTAAAGGAGGTCGTTGTTTTGACTTTGCAGCCTTCAAACTCCGACAATAAATTAATATTATTGTGTTCTTCTTCAAGAAAATAATCCTTAAATTTTAGCAAGTTAGTTGGCATCACATTTAACCATCGATATAAATAATATACATAGATGGAGCGCGTGAGTGTTTTCCTATACAAACGGTTGTGCCACAAAATTGTAGAAAGAAAGAGAAAGAAACATTAGAAATTTTGTTATGTTTCTGTCTCTTTCTGATCTCCATGACAACATCAGGGGCCGCTGACAACACAACAGCTGAGGCTGACGTCTCACAACATACGTTTCCCAAAATGTAAGGAAAAATAACTTAATACGAATAAATTCACATTTAAAAAAAAAATCAGTGCATTATATTTAAGGTTGTGTAGGAACAAAAAAAAAACTTAAACAAAAAAGACGCATTACTGACTGTATCTTACTTTTATGTAATAGAGTATTTTTTGATAATTTTATGAATATCAGCCGATTTTTTTCTCCGTTATTTTAAAGGAGCATCTCTGAAAGTTGTCTTATATGCTTATTTACATTTTAATATCTTTATTTCTTTTGTATTTATATCTAAATAAACCTTAAAAAATACGATTAATGCGTCTAATATAAGAAAAAAAATCTATCGTCAAATAATGGGTATAAGTATGAAGAACTGAGTTTTTTTTTATATTTTGTGGTTTTTTACTGTATGCTTTTGTTTGTAATAATTCATCACGCGCTTATCATGAGTTTTATTTCATTAAATTAACTTATTTCTATTATATGGGGAAATTTGAAAATTTGATGAAACTGTCAGGCTATCTTCGCATGATAGTTGTCTTCAATTTACATGTAGGTACCTCGATGTTTCCTTGCCGACGCTTGGTAAACAACTGATTGCAAATGGGGCATACACTATCATTTAGGGCAACAATGATGTGGATCGGATATATACGCTAATGCTCCATCTATATATTTTATTTAAATCAATGCATTTAACTATCAAAGTGTCTTTTACAAGATGGTGGAGTTGGTTCCGATTTTTGCCTCGAAAGTGGTAATTCATGTTACGAGTAGAATATATCATCGCCTCATTGCTTGTTTGGCTTATCAATCATTTGAGTCAAAGCTAACTTTTCAATGAAATAGTCTTACAACTCACAGTCTACACAATCTGAGCTACATAAGCAAAAAACGTAAAACACGATAATGTGAGAGTTGTTTTAAATATTTTTTCAATCAATTTCCAGCTTTCATAAGACATATATAGGTCCAGTATTGCCCAGTACACATACAAACACTGCTCGTGTGAAATTACCTCTTATGGAAATAAGACAAACAAGCACTTGCGGACGATATGACGACATCTAACGTTAAATTTACAAAACATAAATTTCAAAGTACTTAAATGGTAGTTAGCACCGTTTATCTCGCCAGTAAAGGAGCGCTTATCTCCCCCAGCTGATCTAAATGTATGAGATCTTCTGCGAATGAGTCTTAATGAAGTCATCAGATTCTAGTATGGAAAGCTTAAATTTTGCAACGTTTTTTATGACCTGTGCCCCGAGTATACAATGTTGCGTAAAACTCAAAATGTATGGAATATACCAGGGCGCTCCTAGAGAGCCATTTAGTTTTGAAACACTTTTTAGATTTACGCTATCGAGGCGAGTACGAGTATACGCAATATGCAAACGCTATCGAGGCGAGTACGAGTATACGCAATATTGTATATTAGGGGCACTGGAATATCGCTCCATAAACCTTGGTCACATGAATGTACCAGAGAAGGTGAACCATATTCAAAAGAGGTCCGTACGTGAATTGACATATACAATATTGTTTTTTCAGTCGGCTGGGTTGCTGGGGAAAAGGCAAATATATATTTTGTAATTGGTTGCTAAGGATGGCAGTCTCACACAAGACTGACGCTGACAAAATACCGCCATACAAAAAAACAATACTACAACGGAGGCCGAGATGATATTTTTACATTATATCGTGGTCCGGTCGATAGCTCAGTTGGTAGAGTGCTTGCATTCCATGCCAAAAGCTCTGGTCCGAATCCCACTGAGGGTGTCAGGAATGACTTCCCGTTTCTCAAAATAAAACACCGTTGCATTATATGTCTCATTATATGAGGGTACATACATACATGGGAGTGTTATTTGTTATATAAGGCAGTTTGCATACGCCGCCTTATGCAATATAACATTAGCGGTTTTCTTTTCCAATTTCACAAATCATTTCTCATTTAATACCAGGGCCAGTGCAGCGTCATACATACGTGTACTATAGAAGAGAATGCCATTAGATACGAGTAGCATAGACCACGCGTCGCATGTGTATACCCCTATAAGAATATTATGACTACTTGTTTACGAAACACAGCGCAACTAAGCTACACATATAATGTAACTTCTTACTACCTTTTCCACGATTGATAAAATTGGGTCACGTGTGCCGAGTGGAACCTATTTATTACTTAGTAAGCGTAAGAGGGCCGGCCTTACGCCAACCACTTCAGTTGGAGTGGAGCATTCCCAGCTCCCAAAGGGGGCTGGTACTCATTTCTTGTGAAGGCTGAGTAAGCCTCGCCAGCATTTCAATTTGGGTTTGAAGTAAACACTGAAACGGAAAATCATTTTTGACATCCTCGGTGGGATTTGAACCCGAGCTCTTGGCATTTAATGCAAGCACTCTACGAACTGTGCTATCGACCAGTCTTTAGACTGAAAATCAGATTCTTTATCTTTTACCTCACATTTTTAAACAGTATGCCTGTAGGGCTGTAGTTTATTTTACGTTAGTTTCTGTTGTCCACCAACATCCAATATTATGTTTAACTTTTTATGTGGGCATGCTTTTAGTATAAATATTAAATGTTAATAAAATTTTTGCAAGCTTTGCTGGTTTTTTAATTGTATTCGATAATTATGTTTTTGTACCAATATGAATCATGTATAAACTCTTTGTTTGCTGTATAAATAAAAAAAAAACAAAGTCAACTTGTATTGTAGTTTATAGATTGTAGATAGATAGATGCATTCTACATTCACAAAAAAAAATTGGCACAGAGAAATCAAGTGCTGTGACGGTGGGTGAAACATTTCTGAATTAGGAACTTTTTCTCGGCGAACAAACGTCAGTCTTGTATGGGATTGCCGTCCTCGGCAACCAATAACAAAATACTTGTATGCCTTTTCCGTAGCAGCCTAATCGAGTGACGACACAATAGGTACTCATTCAGATATAATATATTTTGTTGTTTTTTTATATCGTTGAAATGAACACAAACTCTTGTTCTCAAAACTCACAAAGCATGAAATGGTGGTGGCGTACTAGTCGTTATTCATTTAACACTTTATTAACGATAAATAATTGGTCAAGACATTTAAATTTGATGAACATCAGCATTATCTGTCGGCAGCTGCGCCGGCATTTGTTCATTTCGTATCATTAGATGTGATCTGTGGAAGTCAGATCGGCGTAATGGCGGGTATCGATTTAAATTTGCAAATTTGATTGATTTCTACCGATATTAGAGATAGCGAGATGCCTATTCTAGATGTAATCTGAGTTGCAGAAATGCATAATCACTTTTTAATAATATTTTGTTGAAAAGAAATAAGGTCCATGAATTAATTGATATAGAAAAAGTTGTGATGTAGAAAAAGTTACCGGTACCTGTGTTTCCATCCCAATTTAACCTTGCCCTTTTCAAATCCAATATCAATCGCCATTTCCTCTCAGTGTCTCAAAACAAAGCAACGCCACACACACCACAGCACTGCGCAGCTAACAACCCTGCAACCGGACATGGACAACTGCCACATCACCAACACCTCTGCGGCACTATAACAAGTGTCATAGACCCTTAGAGTCTCTCGAATCTAGGGAGTCTCCCGCATAGGCTTTCTTAAAAAAAAAAAAAAACATCTGGCACTGTTTCCCTGACATTGACAAAAAAAATATTATTGTTTCAAATTTACTTTTTTTTTGGGTAAAATTCGTATACATCTATTACATTGTTGATTAAATTGTTTTTACGATATATTTTACCAAAAAGAGACAAAGCTCTTGTGTGTGGCGAGGGGAGTAGAAAAGTTTTTTTTACAATATGGGTTTTAAGCCTCATAACAACTTATTCGTCGATGAACATCATGAGGTCGGAGCATTTTCGAATTTGGAACCTTTTCTCGGCGAACAAACGTCAGTCTTGTTTGGATGGGAATGCCGTCCTTTTAAAGCGCAATAGCAGAATATTTGTATGCCTTTTACCTGGCAATTCGGCCGCGTGATGACACAGTATTGTCTATGTCAATTCATGTGCGGATCTCATTATGGGAGTTTTCATGTTAAAATTGACTATCTGCACACTGAAACAGTTGAAATAGCTGCCTTGAACATTTTTTTTTAGTCAGATTGAATATAAATATTTGAACGATCGGTAAAGACTGAAATGGTTTTCAACTTTCTGCTTCTAAACGCTTCTTAATCTGGCAGAATCCTTATATGCAACAATCTTCTTTACGCAATACAGCGTTTGCCAATTTACGTGATTTCTCAGTATTCCTTTAAAATGTCAATAACATATTGATGTAACCTCGCACTTGCAACTTACATCAAATTATTTATTATATATTATCGCCCAGTTACATTTATTTATTTTCTTAAAGAATAATAAGTGCACACCTGCTCAATCACTTGTCGAAATACAAAAGTTTAGGTTGATGTTGTATAGTTACGATGTTTTGAAATTCTTGGAATTCCATAACGCATGTGCTAGTTGGTAATACTCGTAATGACTTGTTACGATTTTTAAAATTGCCTACGTTTTAGGGATTTTGGTTCCATGTCAGAACTGCATAGTGACATAACGACACATGAAAGAAAGACACATGACAGAATGACACATGGCAACCTCACATGACATTACATCACATGACAAAACATTACAATGACAAAATATCACAGGGAAGTACATCACAATGACAAAATACCAAAAAACAAAACATCACAAGACAAAACATCGCATGACAAAACAACACATACCTAAAACAGAACATACCATAAACGGCACATGAAAAACATCACAAAACAGAAAACACCATAAGCGGCAAAACCCAAAGAAGTGACACATGAGAAACGTGAGAAGATGGAACTCATGTATATATTATTTGGTAAAGCTTATTGTATTACGCCCCCGATTATCATTATTAGATAAACAAACGTCATGTTTTTTCATAAGCCGTTTATGGTATGTTCTTTTTTAGATTTGTGATGTTTTGCCATGTGATGTATTTTATCGTATCGTACGATGTATTTTATTATTGTGACGTTTTGTCATGTGATGTACTGTCATTGTGATATAATGTCATGTGTTGTTTTGTCACTGTGCCGTTCTAAACTGTCACCAGGGATTATCATATTGTGCAGGTTGAGTCCGATTATTATTTTTTACAAGTGATGCTTTAGTATTGACAAAGAATTCGCATAAAAAAACTGGTTGTAAGTTTTGTTGGTCTCCCATATTGTCACTCAGGACTCAAATACGTGTGACGTTTGTCTGCCGCAAAAAAAAAGTATGTTTTCAAATTTGTTCCGAGTCCATATTGAAAGGTGACAAAAGATTGTCTTGACGGTCCATTACAGATTTCACGAGACAGTGTAACCAAACTGCTAATTTAACATGATTATAATTTTTGCCGCCATTTCCGATTGCGCCTTCCGTTTCCTGTTTTCTACCTTGTCTATGCTCGGCTCTCGCACTGGCAACACTCGAATTCAAATTGAGAAAATATTGATCTTGAAGAAATTTCTTTTATTTGCTTTTTGACAATTTTTTTATACACTCTATAATCTATGATGTAAAAATACATAAGCATTTCAGATTCATATTTTAAATGCATGTCCACACGCAGACACGTGGAAGTTCGTGTTTACACATGCTGCATGTGAACCTATTTATTTAATACAGAGTCAGAATGTTATTTAAGCATTATTTTTGGCTCCTTGCGTTTCCAGGTTTTCTGAATCTAAAAAGTAATTTAGATAAGTCATAAAGCGAGTCCATTTTTTCATAATTAAGGAAGGCAAAAATAATTAGCCTTTATTGAGGTTTCGCCACTAAGTGGAGGTACTGGACACCTCTAACGGAATGGCAGCTGGATACAGCAACGGTTACAGAAAATAGTTTACATACTTATTTAAAAAAAGGCTTTATTGATTTTTTTTAGGTAGGTTTGTTAAAATTATTAATGCTGTTGTATTCTTGTTGAAAATAATAATAAAAAAAATATATCATATTATTTTTTATAAGTTAATAAAATAAGTAAGTAAAAATATTAGCAATACAGGATCCTTGATCTGTTTTCTACGCTATGTATATTAGTTTCGTGAAATTCCATCCCACCCACACTTGCCTAAATTGGTTCCAATATGAAATATGACCACAGTACGCACAAAGCGAAAAAAAACAAAATTATACAAATTAAAACCAATCTAGTGAAAGTGCTCCGAAACCAAAGCCAATTTTTCATAACACAGTCGAGCTGTCAGACTTGGATAAATCATTTTGCTTCATTTTTTCTAAAGAGGCAAAACAACCATCGACAAACTAGTTGCCCATCGTTACTGACCTGTGCTGTGCGCATGCGTCATCTATATATTGTTCAGATCTCTTTTTAAATTAAAATACCCGTGTCATGACAAATTGGTCAAAGTAACTCGTCCACAGACATTTCGTCCATGGACAAATCGGTCATACGACTTTTCGTCCGCACGCCCTTTCGGTCAACGGTATTTTGGTCATAGGTATACAATATTCCTTGACTTATAGTTTAGTATGAGGGTGACCACCCATACTGTAAAAAATGGTTCACTTTACCTATGTCACCCATGAATCAGGCAAGGCCTGCAAGAGTTGCAGGGCTTATGTTCATTTGAGATTGGACTTTTATGTTGTAAGTCCACATGCGGCATATGTAAGCGCGAACTTATACTTGTCTGCTTAGTGCTTATAGGAATGCATTTAATGTGAATTTGAAATGTAAAACATCTTTGAGATTATAGATTATAGACAATATAAGTCCACTGTCAACTCCATCGCAAAAAACTAGCTCACCGAAAAATCTTTGTATTTACCGTACAGTTTTAATTCATTGTAGTTTTCCGTGAACCATATATTGTACATTAAGGAGGGCCGATTTTTTTTTTTTTGGATAATAATCATCTAATAGTAAGAATATGTTGCCAAAAGAAGTTCAGATTACGTGTGTAAAATAAAATTCCGTAAAAGTATTAATCATCTGTCTCCAAATCAGCCTCAAAGTTTCGAAAAAATGCCATTTTTATCATTTTTCATGAGGGCTAATAATACAATAAGGAATTGAGATTTTACGGTAATTTCTATATATTTTGTGTTTAAAATATAGTAATGCGCACCAATAGTACAAATAAACAAGTTATTTTTTCACTAAATAAGCAGTAGGAGGGGTAGAGAAAGCGTCGAATTTCACTATTTTGCAAAGAATTTGTGACCGCGCGTTGTCACTATGAGTTGAATACGAAACTTATTTCAATGCGCTGTGACTGGTAAAATTTGTTTTCTTCTTTGAGAAAGCATGAAGTGTCATGTAATGTATCTTTTAATGCAGTAATGTAACTGCACAACTGGACAAGAAATGTTTTGAAAATCACGAAAAAACGCCAAAATCTCCAAAAACAACTGATATTGTTTAAAAAAACCCCCCCAAGACTGTTGAGCTTATGATGAAGATGATGAATAATGTGCTGTTTTACTTTTCTTGTCCTGTAAATGTAAATAAATAAATCAATGCGCCTTTCAAAGAGATTGCGGAGTGTTCGCACAAGAGTGAAGCTTCCTAACTGACTAGCAAACATCAGGGAAAATGATTATTGGAAATAGGTACAGCCATAGTCGTTATAAAGTAACTAAGAAATCATAGAAAAAATAATCTATGTAAAAAAGCTTAGATAATCGAACCAAAATACATTGATGGTAAAAGAACACGCCTAAATCTTAAAATAACATAAAACACCATCATCATTGAGTATGTATATCTCCACAGCCAGTCTCACAAGAATCATTTCCAAAGCTGCATCGCCAACTTTTCAAAAAAGGCTTACTGGATGTTTCTATAATAATAATCTAATCTATAATCTAAGTTGCAAGGATATATTCATTTAAAGCTCTCAGATGTAAGCCCACAAACCAACAAGTGTAGTTCGCGCTTACAAATGCTGAATGTGTACTTACAAATAAAATCCAAACCTCAAATGAACATAAGCCCCACAACTTTTGCCGACCTTCCCTGAAACAGGGGTAACATTGGCAAAGTGAACCATTTTTTACAGTATGGGTGGTCAGCCTCATACCAACCTATAAGTCAAGGAATATGAATAATAAATTACATTTAAATATATAAAAGAACAAAACCTTACAAAGAAATCTATACAAAAAAAGTCAGAAATTTCCTATGCAAAAAATGTAGCAAATGAATACACCAACATTAAAAATCACCATTGCAGATTAGCCGCCACTTCTTCCTGTCCTTGCACACTTCTTTCATTTCATCCAGAGTCATAACCTTTTTCATGCAAGTCCTCCTTTTATTATGACTCTGGATATCCCATTCATTCGCTATTTCAGAAATTTGATCCATCCATACTTTTCTCGGTCTTCCTCTACCACGACATCCATCTATTTTAGCAACATATACTTTCTTCGTCAATCTTTCATCACTCATTCTCTCCATATGCCCGAACCATCTTAACATACTTCTTTTAATCTTCACTTTCACACTTTCCCTTACACCACATTCTTCTCTTACAAAATCATTCCTCACTCTGTCACTTCGTTTTTTCCCAATCATACTTCTTAGATAGTCCATTTCTACTGTATGGACTTTACTAATTTCCCTTTCACTCACCGTCCAGGCTTCACTTCCATACATCAAGGTTGGCACTAGTATACCACCGTGCACCGCCAATCTAACATTTTTTGAGAGATTCTGGTTCCTGGCGATGCTAGCGGTAGCACCCAGTACGCACCTGCCTTTCATTATTCTTCTTTCAAATTCACCGGTCATTCTTCATTCTACATTGGCAAAAACTTTCTACAGGTATTGAGTTTTGGGAAAAGTGGCAGCACTCATAACTTTAGAAGTTCTGCATGATATCTAACGTGAAACATTCAATTAGTTTTCAAAAAAACCTTTAATACCCATTATGATTTATTCGCACAAGATTTAAGTACAGATCAATTATATCTATACAAGTTCGTCTTAAAAAACATAAACTTAGCACATAAAACTCCAGGAAAAAAATCCTATGCTTGGTGGATTTCGCGAGCTATAGAGCTTAGGATCCCTTAAAAAACTTATTAATTTGGCAAATTATGTTGTTAAAGCATACGCTTGAGCTTGATTTATAATAATATGTCTTATTTTTTTTTAGAAGTAACCTTCTTAAGGTACATACATATACCTACTCAAAAATAATGATTACTTTTCAGTTTAACTATGTTCAGTTACATTTATGATATTTGTAAGTGCCATCCTATTGCAAAGATGGTTTCCGACATTTATCGAAGTTTATTTAAATTAAAAATATTCATCAGGAGAACCTAAAATGATAGTTGATTGCGCCAAGTGAAAAAATAGTTGCTTTGCTCATTCAGAAAACTTACTGATAGCGAAGTTACGAATCTTCACAAACACCTAAGTGAACTCCTCGCAGATACACGTAAGATTCTAAAAATTCTTATCATGCAAGGTGGTAAAATTGACTCTTACAAGTTCCATGAATTAACTTTGTTGTTGCAACTTACTGTGGTATTACAAATTGGCAGAAAAATACATTTGAACCACTAACATCTCAAAAGACATCTGATGGAGATCTCATTTTTTTTTACAGCACACGGTGGGCAAATTGATCTATCTCATTTGCGTTTATCATACGAAAACTAGCAAAATGTCTTTGAAGAACAGCACAAAAGTCTCTGCAACGTTTTTTTTTTAAATCAACATTAGAAAAAAATATTTAACCTAAAATAACGTCTCGCAGTGTCAGGCCAAAATTCGAAAAAAAAACGGATTTTTTACGTTGTCAATAACAAAATTTTACTTTCTGTAATTTACTTTTTTCTCTCAAATGTGTTATTTTATACTTTAAACATTTGTTTTACATGAGAAATAAAATTCAAAAATCGGGTTTAAAGTCAGTATGTAAAAATATTTTTTTTGTGTTTTTTTTCAATTTCTCATTATTTCAATGTCGATTTGGAGACAAAAGTTGTTGTTTGATTCTAATGAAACTTTCTGTACAATAAAATTACGTCATTTAGCAACATAATTTCACTCTTAGATTAAAATTCAGCGTAGTTTTTTTTTTCCCATACATCAGTGGCCCTCCTTATTGTACATGTCCAGAATGTCGCTGACTGAAAAGTCGTGTAGACGAAGTGTCGTGTGACCGAGCTGTTAATGGCCGAGCTGTTCGTGGACGCGTTGTCTGTAACCGATTTGTCGTGCAGCCACTATGAGTGACGTCACACAGCAAAGGGATATTGTTTATTGTGCCGACTTCATGTCTTGTTTAATTATAACTTAATTAATAATATAAAACGAATCATGCGTGAACTGTAAGGAATATCGATCCCTAAAATATAAAACTAAATAAGTGATATATGAAGATAACATGGGTTTCTCAGATGAATGCAGCTTTTTTCCTATTTTCTATGAGATAAAATACTGAAAAATTGTGAAAATCCTGTGGTGTAGAAGTTTTTCACTGCTTTATAATTATTAGTTCACTTGAGAAATTACTCACAATAAAATGTTTTTTCCACGATTTTTCAAATCAGTGAATCAGCACTTATTCAGTTTGAGCTTTAAGGTGGCGATGTTTTAGAAATAATTATATGAATTCGAAACAAGTGCCTGTATGGGATGCTCGTCCCCGCACGTTGTACATATTATGTTTGAGGCATGAGAGTAGAGTGTGTTCTAGTAGAGATGGCGTATTCTACAATGGAGGGCAATTGAAAAGTGGCAGGAATATTAGCATATTTGTTACTGATATGTGAAATTACACACCTGGTGAGATGTATGCCGTGATTGTACACTTTTCTCAGCAAACTGTCTGTCTCGGTCAATTTCTCAAACAAGAATAGAATATTGTATAAACAATCGTAAATGTTGCATAATCTATAATCTAAGTTGCAAAGATATATTGACATTTAAGGCTCATATTAAATGCATACATTTTGGTTCAAAATGCCATTTGCTGTGCGTTGTATTTACTGCATTTTCTTTTAATCAAACTCTAGTCTTTAAGCCAGTTTTTAACAAGTTCAATGGTTTTTTAGTTTAGGGACTTACAGTTGTACTCAAGTTATTTTACTATGCATATGAAACCAAACTGCTAAGGCCCGGTATTTCCAACGTTAGCTTATCTGACTTTAAACTGATATACAAAACTACTCCCACGATTAACATAAGTGCGTCCTTTTTATTCAGTATAAAGTCGCTATTCTAACGTTGAAAATACCGGGCCTATGTGTTTACTTGAAATTGAATATTTCGTACTTGCGCCGTATTCAACCATTCCTATACATGTACCTACAAGAAAATACAACTCTGAACTGTACGAAATGTACCAAGACGTTGATGTGGTCCGGTCAATAAAAGTCAGCCGACCTCGTTGGCTGGACCACATCCAGCGAATGGATCGTTAGAGCCTGGAAAAGATGGTTGTGATGATGGACCCAAAGGGGCGCAGGACAGTGGGAAGACCTAGATTAGGGTAACTGGTGGAGGATTGCAGTGCGGTAGGAGTATGGAACTAAGGGAGGAAGGCTTTAAAAAGGCAGCGGTGGCTGTGGTTGATCAAGGAGGCTAGGACTTATCCCTAATTGTCGTGCAATTAATGATGATGATGATGATGATGATCCATATATATAGGTACAATGCATATAGGTATATTTTAGTAGTGTGTTATTTTAAATATAATTATTATTCACTTTATCGTTTCACAATTTAAAGGCATTTTAACAAGCTTAACAAATAAAATAAAACAAGACTTGAATTCAGGCTACACATTGTAGCACACACATTTCAAATTCTTCACTTGTGAGAACACAGTGTTTTTTTTTTAATTTCATTTGGCAATGCGCCAGAATTGAAGTAATTAAACGAAAAATTTAACCTAGTTTATAAGATGCTTTATGCAGAGGTAATGGCTACCCACATGGACCGAAAACATACCACCACAACGATCTCTGTAATAACTTGTTTTTTTACTACATATTTATTAATTGTTACATCATTTTTAGGTTAGGTTGGGCGGTCCCAAGTAGAGAAAATTGAAGAATAAATTTATTGGAATTTGAATTTTAATATTACGCGACATACTGACCTCTATTTCTTTTCTGCGATGGACTCTACATTTACAATGGCTGGACAGGACAGCATAACTTTGGTACAATATTATGGAGGTAGGTTGAAAATACACCAAAGCTCCACTATAACCGGCGTATATTTTAAAATTTATAATCTATAATCTAAGCTGCAAATATGTATCAAAAACACATCACAAATCAGCCGGAGGCCAACCTTACACACAGAAGGACCGCCCTGATGAGGGATCGTCATACCTTACACACAGAAGGACCGCCCTGATGAGGGATCGTCATACCTTACACACAGAAGGACCGCCCTGATGAGGGATCGTCATACCTTACACACAGAAGGACCGCCCTGATGAGGGATCGTCATACCTTACACACAGAAGGACCGCCCTGATGAGGGATCGTCATACCTCACACACAGAAGGACCGCCCTGATGAGGGATCGTCATACCTTACACACAGAAGGACCGCCCTGATGAGGGATCGTCATACCTTACACACAGAAGGACCGCCCTGATGAGGGATCGTCATACCTTACACACAGAAGGACCGCCCTGATGAGGGATCGTCATACCTTACACACAGAAGGACCGCCCTGATGAGGGATCGTCATACCTTACACACAGAAGGACCGCCCTGATGAGGGATCGTCATACCTTACACACAGAAGGACCGCCCTGATGAGGGATCGTCATACCTCACACACAGAAGGACCGCCCTGATGAGGGATCGTCATACCTTACACACAGAAGGACCGCCCTGATGAGGGATCGTCATACCTTACACACAGAAGGACCGCCCTGATGAGGGATCGTCATACCTTACACACAGAAGGACCGCCCTGATGAGGGATCGTCATACCTTACACACAGAAGGACCGCCCTGATGAGGGATCGTCATACCTTACACACAGAAGGACCGCCCTGATGAGGGATCGTCATACCTTACACACAGAAGGACCGCCCTGATGAGGGATCGTCATACCTCACACACAGAAGGACCGCCCTGATGAGGGATCGTCATACCTTACACACAGAAGGACCGCCCTGATGAGGGATCGTCATACCTTACACACAGAAGGACCGCCCTGATGAGGGATCGTCATACCTTACACACAGAAGGACCGCCCTGATGAGGGATCGTCATACCTTACACACAGAAGGACCGCCCTGATGAGGGATCGTCATACCTTACACACAGAAGGACCGCCCTGATGAGGGATCGTCATACCTTACACACAGAAGGACCGCCCTGATGAGGGATCGTCATACCTCACACACAGAAGGACCGCCCTGATGAGGGATCGTCATACCTTACACACAGAAGGACCGCCCTGATGAGGGATCGTCATACCTTACACACAGAAGGACCGCCCTGATGAGGGATCGTCATACCTTACACACAGAAGGACCGCCCTGATGAGGGATCGTCATACCTTACACACAGAAGGACCGCCCTGATGAGGGATCGTCATACCTTACACACAGAAGGACCGCCCTGATGAGGGATCGTCATACCTTACACACAGAAGGACCGCCCTGATGAGGGATCGTCATACCTCACACACAGAAGGACCGCCCTGATGAGGGATCGTCATACCTTACACACAGAAGGACCGCCCTGATGAGGGATCGTCATACCTTACACACAGAAGGACCGCCCTGATGAGGGATCGTCATACCTTACACACAGAAGGACCGCCCTGATGAGGGATCGTCATACCTTACACACAGAAGGACCGCCCTGATGAGGGATCGTCATACCTTACACACAGAAGGACCGCCCTGATGAGGGATCGTCATACCTTACACACAGAAGGACCGCCCTGATGAGGGATCGTCATACCTTACACACAGAAGGACCGCCCTGATGAGGGATCGTCATACCTCACACACAGAAGGACCGCCCTGATGAGGGATCGTCATACCTCACACACAGAAGGACCGCCCTGATGAGGGATCGTCATACCTTACACACAGAAGGACCGCCCTGATGAGGGATCGTCATACCTTACACACAGAAGGACCGCCCTGATGAGGGATCGTCATACCTTACACACAGAAGGACCGCCCTGATGAGGGATCGTCATACCTTACACACAGAAGGACCGCCCTGATGAGGGATCGTCATACCTCACACACAGAAGGACCGCCCTGATGAGGGATCGTCATACCTCACACACAGAAGGACCGCCCTGATGAGGGATCGTCATACCTTACACACAGAAGGACCGCCCTGATGAGGGATCGTCATACCTTACACACAGAAGGACCGCCCTGATGAGGGATCGTCATACCTTACACACAGAAGGACCGCCCTGATGAGGGATCGTCATACCTTACACACAGAAGGACCGCCCTGATGAGGGATCGTCATACCTCACACACAGAAGGACCGCCCTGATGAGGGATCGTCATACCTCACACACAGAAGGACCGCCCTGATGAGGGATCGTCATACCTTACACACAGAAGGACCGCCCTGATGAGGGATCGTCATACCTTACACACAGAAGGACCGCCCTGATGAGGGATCGTCATACCTCACACACAGAAGGACCGCCCTGATGAGGGATCGTCATACCTTACACACAGAAGGACCGCCCTGATGAGGGATCGTCATACCTTACACACAGAAGGACCGCCCTGATGAGGGATCGTCATACCTTACACACAGAAGGACCGCCCTGATGAGGGATCGTCATACCTTACACACAGAAGGACCGCCCTGATGAGGGATCGTCATACCTTACACACAGAAGGACCGCCCTGATGAGGGATCGTCATACCTTACACACAGAAGGACCGCCCTGATGAGGGGTCGTCATACCTTACACACAGAAGGACCGCCCTGATGAAGGATCGTCATACCTTACACACAGAAGGACCGCCCTGATGAGGGGTCGTCATACCTTACACACAGAAGGACCGCCCTGATGAAGGATCGTCATACCTTACACACAGAAGGACCGCCCTGATGAAGGATCGTCATACCTTACACACAGAAGGACCGCCCTGATGAGGGATCGTCATACCTTACACACAGAAGGACCGCCCTGATGAAGGATCGTCATACCTTACACACAGAAGGACCGCCCTGATGAGGGGTCGTCATACCTTACACACAGAAGGACCGCCCTGATGAAGGATCGTCATACCTTACACACAGAAGGACCGCCCTGATGAGGGATCGTCATACCTTACACACAGAAGGACCGCCCTGATGAAGGATCGTCATACCTTACACACAGAAGGACCGCCCTGATGAGGGGTCGTCATACCTTACACACAGAAGGACCGCCCTGATGAAGGATCGTCATACCTTACACACAGAAGGACCGCCCTGATGAAGGATCGTCATACCTTACACACAGAAGGACCGCCCTGATGAGGGGTCGTCATACCTTACACACAGAAGGACCGCCCTGATGAAGGATCGTCATACCTTACACACAGAAGGACCGCCCTGATGAGGGGTCGTCATACCTTACACACAGAAGGACCGCCCTGATGAGGGATCGTCATACCTTACACACAGAAGGACCGCCCTGATGAGGGATCGTCATACCTTACACACAGAAGGACCGCCCTGATGAGGGATCGTCATACCTTACACACAGAAGGACCGCCCTGATGAGGGATCGTCATACCTTACACACAGAAGGACCGCCCTGATGAGGGATCGTCATACCTTACACACAGAAGGACCGCCCTGATGAGGGATCGTCATACCTTACACACAGAAGGACCGCCCTGATGAAGGATCGTCATACCTTACACACAGAAGGACCGCCCTGATGAGGGGTCGTCATACCTTACACACAGAAGGACCGCCCTGATGAAGGATCGTCATACCTTACACACAGAAGGACCGCCCTGATGAGGGATCGTCATACCTTACACACAGAAGGACCGCCCTGATGAAGGATCGTCATACCTTACACACAGAAGGACCGCCCTGATGAGGGGTCGTCATACCTTACACACAGAAGGACCGCCCTGATGAAGGATCGTCATACCTTACACACAGAAGGACCGCCCTGATGAAGGATCGTCATACCTTACACACAGAAGGACCGCCCTGATGAGGGGTCGTCATACCTTACACACAGAAGGACCGCCCTGATGAAGGATCGTCATACCTTACACACAGAAGGACCGCCCTGATGAGGGGTCGTCATACCTTACACACAGAAGGACCGCCCTGATGAAGGATCGTCATACCTTACACACAGAAGGACCGCCCTGATGAGGGATCGTCATACCGATCCGAAACTTGGCTAGAAAATAGTAAGTCAATGGATTACCCGAAAACCTGCCAACACATGTATATTAATAAATATATTAAAGATTCATATTGAATGCATCCCCACTAACAGACACTTGTAAGTTCGCGCTTACAAATGCTGCATTGGTACTAACAAATTAAATTCCAAATTCAAATGAACATAAGTCCGGTAACTTTTGCCAACCTTCCCTGAAAATCGGCAAAATAAACCATTTTACAGCATGGGTGGTCAGTCTCATACTTCGACCTATAAGTCGAGGGATTTCTGTGAAATAAAAAAAACCCTGGTTATCGGGTTTCTCATATTTTTATTCACTGTGGGTGACGTCACACAGTGGAGCGATGTTTTAAATGTGCCGAGTCCTTTGTTGTCTTTTGAAATTAGGAAAATGAGTCGGAGTGACGGGGTGAGGATTGAGGAAAGACTTCGAAAGCGAAGAATGTGTGGTTAGAAAGCGTGAGCTGAAATGAAATAACGTACGGAGATACAGATGAGTGATGAAGGACTGACCAATTAAGTATAAGCTGCAAGATTAGATCGATGTCGTGGTATAGGAAGATCGAGAAAGATATGGATGGACAAAATTCTTAAAAAAAAACGACAGATTGGGAAATTCAGAGTCATAATAAAAGGAGAGGTTGTGTGAAAAAGGTCTCTCAAAAAACACTATGGATGAGTGGACAGAAGTAATGGCCGTTCTATACCTTGTCGCATGTTTCTGACACAGGGGTGGAGTTGGAAAAAGTGAAAAAAAATATGTTAACAGTATAGTAGATCAGCCCTACACAAGCATACTAGTAAAAGAAATTAACATAAATAAACAAGTACATATATAATATATATCAATGACGGAAATATGTAAATTTATATTTTTTATATGGACACATAGAACAACTTTTCCCAAACTACATTTCATAACTGTGGGTTGCATTGAGTGCTACAATTATTTTGTTTATTGCAGGTCGATTATTCAAATGATAAAAAATAGAACCCAAGCTATCAGTTTATTTAGTGCTGGTAACACTGCGCTGGGATTGGATAACACTTGGTTAATATTATTAATGAAGATCAGACAATAATTAATGATCAATTGAAAGTGATGATTAATGAAAACATTTAAAAAATGCTTCGACACAACTCCAAACAAAAGAAAAGCACCCTATTTAGGTATCAACAATCAAAGTTGCAAATATGTATAGATATTATGGAAATAAACGATTCACATTTTATGCACGCGCACAAGTAACCACGCGTAAGTTCGCGCTTACACGTGACGCAAGCGTATTTTTTAAAGTTCAAACCTCAAATTATAACAAACTCTGTAACTGCATCCATCTATTTCTGAAACAGGGGCAGTGTTGGCAAAAGTGAGTCATTTCTCATACTCGGGGGATATCTATAATATTTGTATCATCAAAGTTGCAAAAAAATAAATTAACATTTAAGATTGATATTAAGCTTATGGCACATGTAAGTTCGCATTTGCACATCGCCATCTTAAAGGTTAAACTGAATAAGTGCGAGTCGCTGATTTAAAAACAAAATGGATTCAACATTTTCCTGGGAGTAACTTCTCATAGTGAACTAATTATGAAGAAGTGCTCATGACAAACTTCTTTAATACATGATTTTCACACTTTTTTAATGTTTTCTCTCGTAGAAAATAGGAAAAAGGTGCATTTTTTTTGAGACGCCCATGTTAGCTTCATATGTCACTTATTGAGTTGACATGCTATATGCTTAGTTATTGCTTACACCGAAAAATGAAAAAAAATTTTCAAATGAACATACACCCTGCAACTCTTGTCGCCCTTCCCTGAAACTGAGGTCACATCTGGCAAAGTGAACCAATTTTTCACACTGTGGTGAGTCAGTGTCATAATTCATTGTAATTGATATTTTTTATGGTTTGTGTATTAACACTGAAAATTCATGTTTTTTAGTTGATTATTTAATAAACAACACCTTTAACTTTTATTTAAACACTGTTGTAATTGACATTGTCAGAATGAATTATTTTTACAGTATGGGTGGTCAACTTCATACTTTTCATTAACCACGTATTCGATGTTTGAAAGTACGTTTTTACAAGAAAAATTATCCATGCATGAAACCGGAGATAAGGAAGAAAACATAGGAACTTGTACACTTTTTACCGGCGAGTTGGTCAGTCGCACGCGAGCCACTTTATTGGAAACGGCACAGGGTGTTAGTTTGGTTTAATTTACGTGGTTTTGCGCTAGAAATATCCAAATGCTGATTTAATGTTTAACACCCAAGAGGAAATGCATTATTCGCCTCAATAACCACATACACTGCTCATGTTTTTTTAAAATTGTTTGTTTCTGCTTTTATTTTGCATTGATAAGACTTGAGATATGAAACAATAACGCTCTGGTTGCGTGCACAGCATGTAAGCTAATAGATCTGCAATCTAAGTTGCAAAGATATACTGACTTATAAAGCTTATAAACAATGCACGTCCACAGCCAGACACGTGTAAGTTCGCCCTAACACATATATACAAAAAAAATCCAAACCAAAAAAGCTGCAGCGTGCACAAAATAAAGACGCAAAGAAAAAAAGTTTAAATGAACATAAACTCTGCAACTCTTGCCGACCTTCCCTGAAATAAGGGTGACATTGGAAAAGTGATACAATTTTTGCAGGACAGGTGGTCACCCTCATACCAACTTTAGTTCAAGAAACATGTTAGAATAATTATGCTAACCTTTGTCTTGACACAAGTTAAACAATTTGTTCATTAAAATTAATTAAGTCTTCGGATATTTATCGTTGTATGAATATATGGAGGAAACTAACTTTATTCTTGACGTTTCCTTGGCGCAGCCAACGCCCTCAGAAGATACCTATAATAATAATAATAATAATATCAGGCTAATTTATTTTAAATTACAAATGATAAGAGAGCGCCGTTTTTGTGTGTGTCACACCTCAAGGGCCCTCTCCGATCATGGATAAGACTTTCTAAATAGGTGTGTCTTGAGTGCTCCGCGAAATACATCCATAGATTTGGAGTTCTTCACTCCGGGTGGCAGTCTGTTCTTCTATACTTGTAGTGCGGTGATCAAGAATGAACTGGCTCATTAATTTTGTTGTCGATCGCAGTTGATTGATATCCGCTTAACAAGGGCATCTCCTGAGTATGTTGACTAAACGAAACGTCGTGAATAAAGGAAATTCACAACTTTTAGTGGAACATCGACATAGTTGCATTTAGCGTCACTGTTAGACGTTATAATCGAAATCGTTAAAAACGAATTAGCAGACAATAATATCGAGAAACTGAAATAAATATTTTTGCAAGAAAGCAAGGTCATCTTTTCGGTCGTATTGAATAATCTATAATGGCGCAAATAACAAAGGAAAAACATGTCTTTGATCTCGCGGCGTTTAACGTAGAGCGCCGTTGCATAATCTTAGCTATTTTCTTGGTATCCGAGTCCGTCACCACCGCCGGTCAGCGCGAGGTGGGTAGTGACAGGCACTGCAAGCAGCGGCGTGACCGGCGACTGAACAAAAAGTGCGGACAAGAAGAAACACCTTCCTAGGGTGAAACATTCTTTATTGTAAACAGGACAACCATCTAATCATGAACCTACAACATAAAAACCCAAATCTCAAATGGACATACACCCTGCAACTCTTGCCGACCTTCCCTGAAACAGGGGTGACATTGGCAAAGTGAACCATTTTCTATAGCATGGGTGGTCAGCCGCATACCAACAAACGGACACAAATTTAGAAACATAAGCGGCAGGGAACAAAAGTAAAAATCTTTAGGCTACCTAATATTCATCAACTGAATGGGAGGTGTATCAAATCAAAGTTGGAAATCTGAGATCTTTTTTCTACAAATTAAATAAATATTTAAACAAGCACAAAAAAATCAATTTATTTTTAATTAATTATTACGAACGTTTTCGATCTTTATGATCATATTTAGATAAGAATCAATAATAATTGTTTCTTACCTAAAGATGATCGGAAACGTTCGTATTTATTAATTAAAATAAATTGATATTTGTGAAAAGAAGCAGTGTTTCATTAAAATTTTGTTTCTAAAGAATATAAAAATCATTAATTGATGAGGCATTCACTTTGTAACCTTTCATTTTAAAAATTTAAAATTAAAAATAAAATAAACAAATTGTATCAGGTTACGGGGTGAGTAAAATTTAATAATGTACGACCGGTTTCGGAAACAATGTTTCCATCGTCAGGTACATCAATCAATATGAATTTTCACAGAGTTAATACATACACCATAAAAATATCTGTGTTTCTACTTATTTATATTTTTCAAAAAAAAACCTCCGAAAGTGCATGACTAAAATGCATATGACTGAATATAAATTACTGGAAAATAAATCCGTCAAAAAGTTTCGTCCATCTGGCGCTAGATGTCTCTCTCTCACATGTGGTAGATACATACAAAGTTCATAACATGGCTTGGCAATTTGATCTTTTCGAAATGTGATAATAGTACCTGAAACCTGTACCATTTGAGCGAATAATTCGCTATTAAAACTTAAAAGGACTTTTGAAGTTTAAACGAATGTAGTGTTTCAGTTTTTATTATTGGTTTTATGTCCAGGAACTTTAACAACCGAGTCTTGTGTGAAACAAGTGGCCCGATCTTGTCTTCATGGCCACCCACACACAAACAAACACACACACACACGCACTCAACAGAGAGAAATCATTTCTCTATATTATAAGTATTGTCAATGCTCGCGTGCCCCAAATATCCCAAACTCATACAACACAATGCAATGATCTCGATTCCAAAATGACTTTACATCATCGCAAATCACCGGCTTTGAGTCGAGTATACCTAATAATGAATGTCTCTGGGGATAAACGCGTTTTATTGATAATGTAAAAATAAAACATAAAGTTATTCTTCACAAGTTGATTAATTTCCTCAAGCGCTTGTGGTGTTGTGATATCATTATCAAGAAAGCGCACGAGGAAATAAATCAACTCGTTAAGAAAAAAGTTTTCACTTGATCAATTTGAAATCTTAACAAAGTTTTGTTTTATTTTGTTCATTATTCGTTTAAATTGAATCTTCACAATATCATGTAGGTACCTTTAAACTTTGCCTTGTATTGGTTTATATTTTTTGTTGCATTAAAAACAATGATTCATATGTTTAATTAATAATAATATGTTTTGATGTTTCTTTAAAAAAATATCAATTGTTTAAATTTAAATGCAATAAGGGTTGATTTAAATAAGGCACTAAATATGAAAACATTTATTTTTAAACGAAGCATGCAGTTTAGTCCTATTTATAATGCAAATAAGTTTAATTAAACCCTTACAATGTTATTCACAAAACATTTGATCTATAGCTTATCCATAGATCATCGTTTCTTTGAATAAAAAAATCACGTGAGGTGGCGGTTAAGCCATAGATTTGCTGTGTGAGAATAACACCATAAGTCAAGAAAATATCATTGCATTTTGTAAAATAGGACTTATTACCACGCACGGGAACGACAGTTTGTACCGACGCGACATGTCAAGCGGAAATAAAAAAAGTTGTGCCCTTGATTTTTGCATAAAAAAATGATAAATATTTCCCGCCTTCTCAAATACGTTTTCCTCTTTTTCTCAGTTAGACCACAATGGTAGCGAGCTCGCAGAGAGCCCTTGAAAAACTGTTAAAAAATAATGCATTGGTTGAGCTATTTTCTAACAGAAGTATGAAATCACAACATAAAAAATGATTGCAGCGAAGTGAGTAAAATGAATTTGAGCAAAAAAAACTAACCTCGTTAACGCGTCGGCCGTTACTTTTTTTGTTGCCACTTGCAATTGTAAACAAAGCTGTTAGTGAACAATCTCTGTGATAAATGCCCACAAGACTCGCGCCGGGCTCAAGAGCGCACTAACTGCGAGCGCTTTGTCAACGCGCAGTTAATTGTGCATGGTGCATGACAAAATTGCCTGTATGAGCGAACCGCCACTGCTATTCAATGCTGGTTGCCTACCTCCAGCGAAATGTCGTCAGCCGTCACTGATGTTAACGCCAGTGACGTCATACTCTTACAGGCATTTGGATACTTAATAGTATTATGATTAATACAAAATTTATATAGCACCTTCATGACAGTGTGTCACTGCAAAGGCGCTTGTCCATATGATTGAACGAAGATGTGAGTCTTGAGACGTCTTTTGAAGAGTCTCTCCAAATCCAGTTTCCTCAGTGATAGCATTCCAAGTCATTGGAGCGGCTGCCCTGAATGCCCTGTCTCAAAAACCAGTGCGGGGCCTTCTTACAGGGATGTCCAGGCAGCTGCTTATACTATCCTAACACCCCAACTACATTTTTTTTACTCAATAACATTTATGTATAATACAGACTTAATTACTTTAGTTCAAATACATAACTGGGTCTCGTATGAGAATTGAGGTTTTAATAAAAAAATTATGGGTTTGTTGTGTATTGAGTATTGTGAAGTTTATTTTCGCTCTTTTCTTATTGTTCCTTGACTTATAGGTTGGTATGCGGCTGACCACCCATACTGTAAAAAAATGGTTCACTTTGCCAATGTCACCCCTGTTTCAGGGAAGGACGGCAAGAGTTGCAGGGCTTATGTTCATTTGAGATTGGGTTTTTATATTGCAGGTCCACATGCGGCATGTATTAGCGCGAAATTATACATGTCTGCTTGTGGGAATGCATTTAATATAAATCTTAAATGATATATATCTTTGCAGCTTAGATTAGATTAGATTAGATTCATTTATGCAAAATTACAAACGTTTTCGGTCCTTCAGCCACTTGACCTAGTATTATTTTATATTTATTTTTATGGCTGTGAAAAAATCCACGGACGTAATAAAATTACCAAATATACAACCCGAATATTGATCTGTTCAAAACTGGTGCAAAAATATTCAGCTGTTATATAAAAATTAAATGATAAATAAAAATGTTGGGCAATGGTATTTTTTCTACGTACCAAAGATGATAACCAGACAGTGAAAAAAGCCAGACGATTTATTTTAAATGGTCTACAGCAGTGGTTCTTAACCTTTTCGGACCAGGGACCACTTTTTTTTTTGTTTCGATAAAGTAATACTTGGAAAAATACTTTTCGAATTAGCACTCAATGTTCTTTGGAACACAAGAGAGTACTGAACATTATTAATTTTAATAATCTCACTGACATAAAAAAAACAAAACATATCACATAAAACTTATAGTTTTTCTCGGGTTAGTCCATGTTCTACTTGCAGTTATTTTGTCTGCCGACGTTTCATTCCCTCGAGCGGGGAACATTTTCAAGGCTCGAAGCGACGGGGAACTTTTATCCTCTGTTTGCTTTAGGGAAAGACTCTTTGATTAAGTACCACTGGGACAAAGAAAAAATTATTAACCATTTCTCTATCGCCAATAAAATGCTTACATCATTCTCGACGTTTCGTCGGCGACGTAGCCAACGTCTTCAGGAGAACATCCTCTCTGTACGACGACTGAGAAGGTAGTAATTATCTTTAGGTCTGTATAATTACTACCTTCGCTCGAAAGTAGGCAGTGATTTGTGACAATATTGTTTTCAAACTCAGTTCATCCTCAGTCGTCGTACAGAGAGAATGTTCTCCTGAAGACGTTGGCTACGTCGCCGACGAAACGTCGAGAATGATGTAAGTTCTCTCTAAACGGTTCGTAAAATATCCGAATTACATTAAGTTTTGAAATTTGTTGAGTTTTAAAATTAATATACTTAATTGTCAAAATGTCAAACGACCGTAATTCTAACTTAAGCCTAAAATGTAAATCCTTACAAACATAAAGTACTTACCTAGAACGCTGCATTGTTTGTCACCCGAGTGATAAAAAAGTGGCAATCATAATTTATTTAATTAAAACTGCAGTGATTTATTTTACACAATTTATTTCAAATTCGGTTCGGATACAGAGTTGCTTTACACTTGCACAATCCAACGGTCGGTTGATTCCTGAAGCTGCAGAGCGCTTTGGTCCTTGTTTTATAGTAAGAATAAAGATCATTCTCCAAACACGAAGAATTGCTACTTGCTAGATTTTGCCAGCACATTCTACCTAACACTCAAGCAATCTCGAACAAAAGATCATCTCTTTATTTCTAGAGAGACTTCTCATACTTTATTATTAACTCATACAGACAAACACAGCACATAACTTATTCGTAACAATATGATTAAACTGGAATAAGTGTGTCACGATGGGAATGAGTGGAGGAGATTCTGCAGGGCTATGGCCATCCCTAGTCGAACAGTGACAGCGTTACAGTTACAGTAGGCACCATAGAGTCATTTCACGAGATATCTCATCTATGGCATACATGTTAGAAAAAAAAAACAAAAATGTATTTTAATAAATAACAGCCAGTCAATTACAGAAATGAAATCCGACATCTTGAAATGGAGATGTGAGAAACGAAATAAAACATTAAATAGATTGAAAAAAAAATGTGGCTCGATGTGGATAAAACATGTAATAAGTAATAAGTCATTGTTATGTAAGTATTTTCTATTATGTAACTAAATTTTATTAAGTGATAAGTTCATAATATTTTTAATTCTATAATCTATAATCTATAATCTAAGTTGCAAGGATATATTCATTTAAAGCTCTCAGATGTATGCCCACAAACCAACAAGTGTAGTTCGCGCTTACAAATGCTGAATGTGTACTTACAAATAAAATCCAAACCTCAAATGAACATAAGCCCCACAACTTTTGCCGACCTTCCCTGAAACAGGGGTGACATTGGCAAAGTGAACCATTTTTTACAGTATGGGTGGTCAGCCTCATACCAACCTATAAGTCAAGGAATATGAATAATAAATTACATTTAAATATAAAAAAGAACAAAACCTTACAAAGAAATCTATACAAAAAAAGTCAAAAATTTCCTATGCAAAAAATGTAGCAAATGAATACACCAACATTAGAAATCAACATTGCAGATTAGCCGCCACTTCTTCCTGTCCTTGCATACTTCTTTCATTTCATCCAGAGTCATAACCTTTTTCATACAACCTTTACATACATAATTAAATTTAATAAATGGCTGAGCCATAAAAAGGTTTAACTTTCACTCTTTAAATAATTGGCTTTATAAAAAAGTTGATAAATCATTTTTAAACACACAAACGCAACGCAACTAAGCTACACATTTAGTGTAACTTCTTTCCGCGCTATCGTCGAAGGGTTTCGCATATGGCGAGTAGAACCTATTTATTTATACAAGTAAGTGGGTTTTTCCCAGCTCTCGAGGGGGCTGGCACTCATTTCTCGTGAAGGCTGAGTGAGCCTTGCCGGTATTTAATTTTGGGGACCTATCCCAAAACAGGGTTGACAATGGCAAAGTAAACTAATTTTTACAGGATAGGTGGTCAGCCTCATACCAACCGATAAGCCAACGAACAAAAGTAATTTAATAGTAAAATGTTAATTTTCCGTGAGACATAAAAAAAACCTACTAATTTCTAGCCAGAACGAAATAAGTTGGCGCATTGCATTATTGTTCAAGAATGTATTAAAAAATATACCTATACATAGTTGTACAGAGTTGTGATGACTCTCCCGGACGATTAAATTATTTATTTGATTTATAAAAATGACCAAGCGGATTACGAAAAGCTGTCCTTGTGTTAATTGTTAACTATAAGGCTAATGAATTTTCTAGCATTTTCACAAAATTTGCTCACTACCAAGTCCATTATTTCTTTATTGCTTTTTTCTAGGACATTCAAAATTAAATTTCTAAATTCTAAAGTTTTTTTAATTAAAGAGTTAAGCAATTTATTCTTTGACACATGTTTGAACTATATAAAAATCGAGTAAATGGAATCCAAAGCAATAATTATAAAAGTGCTTTTAATTTTGTGGGTCAGACATGTTTTCCATAATTGCATATAAACGAATAGATAAAAAAAAATCTGTTTTTCCATATTTTTTTCACATTTAAAACTATTTAAATATAAATTTATTTTTTATGATGCTTTAGTCCAGGGGTCGGCATCTTTTGATTCGATTCAAAATCTTCGAATCAAAATCTTTTTAGTCGGTAGCGGGGAGAGCCAAAATTACAATTTACAAAATTTCAAAATTATTAAAAAATGATAACAAACTTTGTTTAGTTCTACTTTATTTATTTTTATTTAGTTACAAACAAAAATAACGAGTTGTGACCGGTTTCGGCCTCTTGGCCATCCTCAGAGAAACTGAAATCTTAAAATAATGGGAGACTAACGTATTCACGATCAAAACTGGCACTTCCTTAAGGGCAAACCAGCGCTTAGATTGGGGAAATTCATTTCAAGAACAATACTTAAGGTAAAATTAGCGCTTAAGCGCTCCAAAAACTAGCACTCAGGTAAGTAAGGTCGACACGTATATTAACCAACGCTTAAGCGCTGTCAAAATATTCCGTCATATTTCATTGTTATCACATTTTTTGTTTGATTGTGAATTTACATGAAAAAATGAATTCTTACTATAAACATGATTTTTACAAGTGTATTAACATTGTTTTGACGAGTTCATTTACATTGCTTGACCATCAGAATTGGGTTTGTTCTCCGGTATGGTCTAGGACCATACTGCAATGACAGATGAACTGTCAAAATATTCCGCCGCATTTCATCAGCACATTTTTTGTTTGGTTGTGAATTATTTACATAAAATAATGAATTCTTTCAATACAGTTGACTTCAACGAGAATAATAACATTGTTTTGTTCAAAAATAGTGTCCCAAGAAAATATATCAGAGACTGTAAAGACCCATTTACGTATTACGAAGAGGAAGAATTTAGAAGACGTTTTTGATTGAAAAAATGCGTCGTTCTGTATACAGTTTTGCCGTTGCTCATTGAGGGTTGCAAAGCCAACGATTTCTTCGATCTGTTATTTTATCTTCTATTACAGGTTTTTCTTTAATCAGAGCCACCAGCAGCTCCTTTTCCGCTGGAGAAAACAACATCTTTTTGGCGCTGAAATTGATCAAAACACTTTACATTGGATATTACATAAATGTATTTTTAAAAACTAATAGAAATTGTAAACAAACAAATTCGTACTTACGGTTTACTTAAAGTAGTAATTGCGTTATACGTACTTATTTGTTGTCAAGTTTTATGCAAAGTTGATATGACATTGAAATTTGAAAGAGGCGGCAATGATAAGAGTGAAGTACGCCGAATATCGGTCGGAAGGTACTGACCAATTACAGAGCTGGGTTTTTTCGAGAGCCAATGACAAACCCGTACGTCTCCTGGGGGTTGGGCACTACGCTGATTACTGCTTGAGTGTTCTTTGTGAAACAAAACGCTCCAGAATGTCGACCCTTGAGTAAGTGTAGCGCTTGAGTAAGGCACTTAAATCAGTTTTGATCGTGAATACGGGGGATAAAGCAAAATAAATATTATACACACAGTAGAATTAGGAGAAATATGAAAAATTATAAAGAATAGCTTTGTGAATTTATCAAGTTGTATACTAAGAACAATATGGACAAAAACAAATAGTTAAGTGAAGAGTAGGAAATTTACCAAGAATAAATTTAAGTAAATTTAACCCGTAACAACGAACAATACAAAATTATGAACAATTATAAAGTAACTTTATTTATCAATACTAGAAAAATGACAAGTGTAAGATAATGTTGAGGATTAAACAAACAAAAAGGAATGTATGTTTTATGTAAATTTCCAAAGAGAGCTAAAGTGAGTGTACCAAATCAAATACAAAGAGAGAAAAAAAAAAAACAACAAAAAATCAATAAATCAATCCAAGTGTATCTGTCAGAAACAAATTAAATACAAATAATCAGAATAATCCATCTATTTAGGGTATAGCCATTATTTGACAAATGCAGAAAAGCGGTGTCTTCACTGACAAAGCCCCAAGAGGCCGAAACCGGTCACAACTCGTTATTTTTGTTTGTAACTAAATAAAAATAAATAAAGTAGAACTAAACAAAGTTTGTTATCATTTTTTAATAATTAAAATGGAGTTCTACAATGTTTCCGCTAAAACTTTTCAAAAATTTCAAAATTTGTAGAGAGCCACAAATGTTTTCTAGCAATTAGGTTGTTGGCTCAGTTGGTAGAGTTTTTGCATTCCATGCCGAGAGCTTGGGCTCGAGTACCATTGAGGGTGTCAGAAAATTATTTCCCGTTTCGGTGTTTATTTTAAACCCCAAAATAAAATACCAGCAAAGTTGAATCAGTCTTCTCAAGAAATGAGTAATAGCCCCATCGGAAGCTAAGGCCGACCTCTTTACGTGTAAAAGTAAATAGGTTCCAGTCGCCACATGCGATCTCTTCGGGGAATACCCGCCAAGAAGTTACACTATTTGTGTTGCTTAGTAGAGTAGTAGCGTTAGTAGACGCTAGAAAACTTTCAAAACCTGTATGAAATAATTATCTGTGAGCAGACTCTAACTCGTATTTCATCTTGAGAACGAAAGTTTTTTCTGTAATTTCCCTTTCTAGCAACCTTGACCGGGTTTTCTGCTCCACAGAACAAACTACGAGCAAAGCGTGCCGGCTTTTAACAAAAACACTCTTTTTATAATCACATTGTTACAATTTGCTTGATTTCAATTGAATAAAACTCCGATTAATTTTATTTCACACAATGTACGAGTATTTTGGAATTCGCTCACATTAGGTTCACAGTTTAAACTTTTTTAATACTCGCTTAACGGTTTGAGTATTATTTGGGTACTAATTCCCTCCAAAGCACTGCAATCCGTTTTTATAGGTGACTAAGGGCTATTCCAGCAACCACCAGACCATGCCAGAACCGTCTCGAGCAGAAGCTTCGAGCAAACATAGGTAGGTACAACCATGCAAATACTTACGTTTAGACACAAATAGACAAGTAAGTACAAACACACAGACACACAATCATAAGTAAACGTACCTACACAGACATAAGCTCATACATTCCTAACAATATTATTTCATCTAATAAAACGGCTTATTTTGTTATTGTGCACAAAGAAATCGCCACCTTAAAGGTAAAACTGAAGAAGTGCTGTTTTACTGATGTGAGAAATTGTGGATTAAACATTTTATTGTGTGTAACTTCTCATAGTAAGTGAAATAATTGTAAAGAAGTTCTCATGAAAAAGTTCTAAGCTGTAGGAATTCCACACTTTTTTGTATTTTCTCTTGTAGAAAATAGGAAAAAAGGTAAAAATATGTAAAAGCATTTTACGTATATAGGTTTCTTTGCCCTACACGACGTTTTAGTTTTAACTCAAAACAATTCAGAGAACTGCATTCAACCGTAGTTTTTTTTCTTTGTTTTTTTTTCTGCATTGAGCTGGAATATTTAATTTATTTAAAATATGCAAATCATGTCGATTGCAATTAATTTACAATTTTCAATTTCCTGTTTATTTGAAATAAATTAGAACAATAAATAGTTATCCATTTTGTGAACAAACGTGTAGACTAATAATTGAAGACTGCATATTTTTTTAGTACACTTCTAACCTTAAATATTGTAAGTTTAAACCTTAATGGAATTAAATTTAATCTAATCTTATCTTTTAAAACTATTTTCAACATTTGACTTTCCAAAATTTCTGTATTCCTTGACTAATAGGTTGGTATGACGCTGAAACCCCCATGCTGTGAAAACTTTGTTCACCTTTACCAATGCCACCACGGTTTCAGGGAAAGGCGGCAGGAGTTGCACAGTTTATGTTCATGTGAAGTTTTGTTTATTTTGCATGTACACATGCAGCATGTGTAAGCGCGAACTTTCATGTACCTGCTTAAAAAATACGCTGATTTTTATGGTGAGCACTGTTTTTGAGTGTATCACACCTCAAGAGCCCTCTGCGAGCTTGGTCGTCGCTGTAAAAAGCGCCAATTCTCAAGCAAGACCCAGTTGCTGTAAGGCTGGATGTACCTTTAGTGAACGGTCTTTGGTAAAGTTTTTATGAATTTTCAACCCAGCAAAGAGCGTATTTGAAAATATAGATTGTATTTTTTTGTGCTCCGCCGGGATTTGAGCCCACAACCTTCCATTTACGAGTCAAAAGTGTGCTACGAGCCACTAGACTACGGACCGGTCATGTTTGATGCCTGCTTGTACCTGCTTGTATGCATCAAACATGAGCCTTAGAAGACAATATATCTTTGCAACTTAGATTACCGATTATCCACCATCAGAAACAGGTAGTACTACTTAAATTAAGAGAAAAAACAAAAAAACAGAGTTACCCTGGTATTTACGTAAGTATTTCTTCTTTTCAAATATTGCAATTAAATTAGAAAAAAGCAGTATTCTTCGGAACGGTATGCGTTGAATTGATTGTTGATTCTTACCGTTATTCCGTTATACTGGTGAAAATGTCATTTGGGACGGCTGGCCATCTTCAGCTGTGAGGCTTAAGCAAAGAACTGTAACAGATCATCAGTAATGAAGCGTCATCATCGCAAGCAGTAATGATGAAAGAAACGTACAAAATAAGTATTTACAAAACGTATACAGAGCTTTGACGAAATATCTTCTTCTCTTGATTCCACTGCTATTAAAGATCGGCAATCATCATGGCTATCTTGACTATGGATGCTGCGGCTCGAAATAGGGACTTGGTGGTTTTCAAAGTCCTAACAGCGTTCTTCTCAAGCTGTCATCTAAATTAATTTAAAACCGTGTCGATTCGTTGCATCTATTTGCGATAAAATAGTTTCGGGTTCATTCTTATGTGACGTCAGAGCATTTCATTTTTTTAACTAAATACAATAATAAACCTAGATTAGAATACAGCCGCGAATCATAGAGCTATAAGTTATAAGGCTATATCGCACCTTAAAGGTAAAACTGAATGAGTGACATATTTTTTCTTTTTCTTTTAAAGAAAAATATATTTGTGAAGAGGAGTGCAATTCACCAACCTATTCTGCTTGGTTAGAAACAGGTATTAGTATCATCAATTAATATTTAATTATTGATTATTTTAATGAATTAATAATTACCCAATAATAACATCTATTGAACCAGGGTCAAAGTTATGGTCAAATGAGCCAAGCGGGGATCGAACCAACTTTATTCCAATGCAACACGCTAGAACGATCGGCCCACTTGGCCCCCTCGGCCATAACACCGACAGTATAAGCTAATATGGGTTTATCAATGTTCCTATTTCTACGAGAGAAATCCATATAAAACTGTGTAGTTTAGAAGTTTGTCATGAGCTCTTTCTTATAACTAGTTCACTTACTATGAAAAGTTACTGCCAATATTTTTGTTTATCGACGATTTTTCTAATCAGTAGATTAGCACTTCTTCAGTTTTACCTTTAAGGTGGCGATATTATATCAATGCAGCGAATGCAAAATATATGACATGATGTAGAAAAGCAAGAGTCGTGAGAAACGGAGTGTAGGGCAGTGGGCAAACGTATACAAAGCCTGAATGCTAAGTTGTCGCGGGGTTCTGTTCTCGCTTGTATGAAGTACACTAGCCTCTGTTGCATGAGTTCTCAACCTTCAATTCTTTTTCAAAGTAATCCTGTGCGGGAGATTTCAAAGACTCCAACAATGCTATTCTTAGACATCTTGGTCGTCCGTTGAGACAACGCTTTGACAAACTAATGATGCCTGGGCTAGAAGTCTCATCACCACGGTCATTCTTACCTACCGAATTTTGGTAATAATTGTATAAAGACAAATCAGCTGTTCATTTGCGGCTATCTTGGATTGACAGGTCTTCATACAAATGCATCATTAGTTTGTCAAAGCGTGGGCTCAACGGACGGCTAGAATGTCTAAGAATATCACCGTAGGGGTCTATGACATTTGTTGTAGTGCTGCAGAGGGGCTTACGAGCTTGGTCGTCGCTACAAATCGCCAATACTTCTGACTCGTAAATGGAAGGATGTAGGTGCGAATCCCGGCGGAGCAGAAAAAAATACCATTTATATTTTCAAATATGCTCTTCGTTGGGTTGAAAAATTCATAAACCTTTACTTAAAACCGGTCACCAAAGGTCCATCCAGCTTTACAGCAACTGGGTCTTGCTAGAGAAGAGAAGCGCTCACTAATTGAATCTTAATATGAAATTATATTTTTATTCGTCCGAAAAAAAAAAATGAGGTTTCAACGGAAATGAGTTGTCCTGCACCAGGACATGCAAAATAACTTGTACAGTGGACTGCACAGGACTTTATAGCACAAAATACGGGCATGTTTAGGTCATAGCCAATTTTCATAACAAAACATTTAGTTGTGTGTAAGTAATGAAGCTAATATTTTTAAGCAATCGTCTTTTTGCAGTATTATCATTGATCCCGTTTGTATCAAAACTAACACTTTGTTTGGTGGGTACCTATACTTTTCATTGATATTTTGGAAAGTTATGATTGATTATTATATGGGTACAACTTACTAGATTTTAAGACTCGTAGCCTAGTATTTTATATTAGGCGTTTTAGTACCAAGAATATTACAATTATTTTTGTATTAAAATTTGTCACTTTGTATGGTGGCTACACCTTATAATTTTTATTTGAAAAAGATAATGATTAAAGTATGTAGGTATATATAAGAGCTTTTCAATTGTAGAATATTATTTTTTAGTTAACCCGTTCTCTGCCGGGAAAATTTCAAATATTGTTTTTCTTGTATGGCAGCCCCCAAAACAAAGAGTATTAAGAGGCAATGCTTATTGTTGTTATATAGCAATTGATTGAGCGAATTGTGATGTAGGTTTATTTATGGGTATTAGACGTTTTGCTACCAAAAATATTACAATAATTTTTTGTATGAAAATTTGTCACTTTAGTTAAGAAACATTAAAGTTTTTTGCGTTCTGATGGGTTTTTGTAGCCTTTTAATTTAAATTTTTGATATCATGTAAACGGCACTTTATGTTTTTATTTTCAGAATTTTTATTTAATTTTTATATAGAATTTGATGTTACGTATAACATTGTTGACCATATATTTTTTGTCAACGCTTTCACTTCTGAGAAAATCACAATTGTTTATTTTTTTCATATGGCAGCTCATAGACGCAGATTAGAAAAAATGTTGCCATAACTAAATTTGGTAATAATGTATCAAGCAACTACTTTACTGAAAATTTAAAAAAAATCGTTCGAGCCGATTTTGAGAAAATCGCATTTGAAGTTTTCTCCTCTTTGGAAGCCATCTTGAATTCTCAAAATAGTGAAAAACAAATTATAGTGCAAAGAAGTTTATAAATTTTTCTTTCTTGTGAACCTAAAAAAAGTTTTACAAAATTGCGTTTTTATGAGTCTTTTTAATATTTTCGATGAAAATTTTGAGATCGAATAAACGGTACTTTAAGTAAAAAATTTTTTAAAGTATTCTTTAAAATTTTGTAGAAATTAATATTGCGCGTAATATTGTAGAACATTTTTTTTTTGTCAACCAAGCCATTTCCGAGATAATCACAATCGTTTTTTTCTTTCATATGGCAACTCATAGACGCAGGTTGGGAAGAGTGTTGCCATAACAAATTTTCTTCGCGACAATTTAAGCAACGACCACACTGAAATTTTAAAGAAAATCATTAGAGCCGTTTTTGAGAAAAATGTAATTTCATGTTTTTTTTGTATGGCAGCCATCTTGAATTTTCAGGTTGGTGCCATGCCGGTCGGTCCATCAAAATCTGTGGTTGTCAATTCTCTAAATCCAAAAATTGGTGTCTCTGCAATTATTAGTTCCGGCTGGGACATACATACATCCATACGGACGGACGGACGGACGGACGGACGGACGGACGGACAGGTTCGACAAATTAGGTTTTTACTTTATAGCAGTCCGAAGGACTGTTATAAAGTATTGTATTCGTCCGAAAAAAAAAAATCGAGGTTTCAACGGAAATGAGTTGTCCTGCACCAGGACATGCAAAAAAACCTAATTTTTCGAACCTGTCCGTCCGTCCGTCCGTCCGTCCGTCCGTCCGTCCGTCCGTCCGTCCGTATGGATGTATGTATGTCCCAGCCGGAACTACTGATCGTAGAGACACCAATTTTTGGATTTAGAGAATTGACAACCACAGATTTTGATGGGCCGACTGGCATGGCACCACCCTGAAAATTCAAGATGGCTGCCATACAAAAAAAACATAAAATTGCACATTTCTCAAAAACGGCTCTAACGATTTTCTTTAAAATTTCAGTGTGGTCGTTCCTTAAATTGTCGCGAAGAAAATTTGTTATGGCAACACTCTTCCCAACTTGCGTCTATGAGTTGCCTTATGAAAGAAAAAAACGATTGTGATTATCTCGGAAATGTCTGGGTTGAAAAAAAAAAAATGTTCTACAATATTACGCGCAATATTAATTTCTACAAAAATTAAAAGAATACTATAAATTTTTTTTACTTAAAGTACCGTTTACACGATCTCAAAATTTTCATCGAAAATATTAAAAAGACCCATAAAAACGCAATTTTGTAAAACTTTTTTTAGGTTCACAAGGAAGAAAAATTTATAAACTTCTTTGTACTATAATTTGTTTTTCACTATTTTGAGAATTCAAGATGGCTTCCAAAGAGGAGAAAACTTCAAATGCGATTTTCTCAAAAACGGCTCTAACGATTTTTTTTAAATTTTCAGTAAAGTAATTGCTTGATACATTCTTATCAAATTTAGTTATGGCAACATTTTTACTAATCTGCGTCTATGAGTTGCCATATGAACAAAATAAACAATTGTGATTTTCTCAGAAGTGACAGCGTTGACAAAAAAGATATGTTCTAAAATATTATACGTAACATTAAATTTTATATAAAAATTAAATAAAATTTTTGAAAATAAAAAATAAAGGGCCGTTTACATGATATCAAAAATTGAAATTAAAAGGCTACAAAAACCCATCAGAACGCAAAAAACTTTTATGTTTCTTAACTTTATCAGAAAAAACTTTTTTATCACTATAATTCATAGTGAAACATTTTTCAAATTTTAGAAAATTCAAGATGGCTTCCGAACAGCTGAAAATTTCAAATGAGATTTTCTCAAAAACGGCTCCTACGATTTTCTTTATTTTTTTTGCATAATCGTCATTATAATACTGCTATGTAACAACAATAACCGTTGCCTCATAATTTACTTTGTTTTGGGGGTTGCCATACAAGAGAAAAAAAATATTTTAAATTTCTCGGCAGAGAAAGGGTTAACTAAAAAATAATGTTCTACAATTGAAAAGCTTTTATATATACCTACATATATGAATCATTACTTTTTTCAAAAACAGATTATAAAGTATAGCCACCATACAAAGTGACAAATTTTCATACAAAAAATTATTGTAATATTTTTGGTAGCAAAACGTCTAATACCCATAAATAAACCTATAAAACAATTCGCTCAATCATTTGCTATAAAACAACTATAAGCATTTCCTCTTAATACTCTTTGTTTTGGGGGTTGCCATACAAGAGAAAACAATATTTTAATTTTCCCGGCAGAGAATAGGTTAACTAAAAAATAATGTTCTACAATTGAAATAATAATAATAATAATATTAGGATGATTTATTTGGTGAGCGCTGTTTTTGTGTGTATCACACCTCAAGAGCCCTCTGCGAGCTTGGTCGTCGCTGTAGAAAGCGCCAATTCTCAAGCAAGACCCAGTTGTTGTAAGGTTGGATGGACCTTTCAGTGACCGGTCTTTGGTAAAGGTTTATGAATTTTTCAACTCAGCGAAGAGCACATTCGAAATATAAATGGTATATTTTTGTGCTCCGCCGGGATCCGAATCCACAACCTTCCATTTACGAGTCCGAAGTGCTGCCACTTCGGACTACGGACCGGTCCAAGATGCCAACGACACGCGGTGTACCTGAGCGGTCACCCATCCAAGTACTGTCCGCGCCCAATGTTGCTTAACTTCGGTGATCTATGGGAACCGGTGCTTTCAACATGGCTAATGTCGTCGTTGAAAAGCTCTTATATATACCTACATACATTAATCATTACTTTTTTCAAATAAATATTATAAGGTGTAGCCACCATACAAAGTGACAAATTTTAATACAAAAATAATTGTAATATTCTTGGTACTAAAACGCCTAATATAAAATACTAGGCTACGAGTCTTAAAATTTAGTAAGTTGTACCCATATAATAATCAATCATAACTTTCCAAAATATCAATGAAAAGTATAGGTACCCACCAAACAAAGTTTTAGTTTTGATACAAACGGGATCAATGATAATACTGCAAAAAGACGATTGCTTAAAAAGATTAGCTTCATTACTTACACACAACTAAATGTTTTGTTATGAAAATTGGCTATGACCTAAACATGACCGTATTTTGTGCTATAAAGTCCTGTGCAGTCCACTGTACAATTTATTTATTATAATACCTACCTTTTTTCTGGCACACGGAAAGAAGATTGCATTCCTTTTCATTAATTCATGTTTAAATTAATGAAAAATTTAAATAACAATAAATTTATTTAATTAAAAATGATAATAAGTTGAGAATCCCTGTGCTGGTCCATGAATATCTATTGGCAGTCGATTTCGAAAACCCCTGAATCGCTATATTGTCCGCCGAAGGCTGAGTTGTACCTAAACATACAGATCAGGGAACTGGAGCAGAGATGCGAGATTGTGGACGCTGCCGACATTGTGTAACAGGGCCTGTGCTGCCAACATTCCTGGCGATAAACCGCCACTTACATTCAAACCAACAATCTATATTCATACATTACCTGAGGAAGTATTAGGCTGACGCAACAATGCAAACACAACTAAGCTGCATATATTATGTGTCTTCTTAATGCCTCCGAAGGGATCTCATGTGGAGTGCAGAAACTATTTATTTTGACACAATTAAGGGAGGGCACTTTACCCACCTCCACCCGCCAATTTCATACAACTTATGCGGAGTCGCTTCACTTGGTGATACTTCACTTGCAATGTTGTTTTGGCGGCGGAAGGCCTTCCCGTTGAAGTTAATCAGCTAAAGTTACTCTACTCAAGAAAGGAAAAAGAGGATCCTCAAATCAGGGGCTAACGCATGACTCTAAGAAGTCCCACCCTCCCCAGAACGTCGAGGTTACTGAAGCTAATGTGCCTGACGGGAGCCCTTCATCGACGTGTATCGAACGAGTTGCCATCCACGCTGAGCGCAGTAAGTTAATGGGTGTACATACGTCAATATGTATGGGGGGAACCTTACGTAAATCATTTCTCTTAAAGTAGATGTTTCTAAGCTCTTATTAATCATATTTTTTGTGAAGGCTGAGTAAACGTTACCGCTATTTGGTTTTGGTTCTGAAATAAACACTGTAACGGAAAATCATTCCTGACACCCTTGATGGGGATTGAACCTTACCCCTCTGGCATAAAACGAGAGCATTTTACCAACTCATCCATTAGTGGCAGCAAAGTCAATTTTGAATTGGTTGAAAAATTCATTTGCTTTTACCAAAAGAGCGGACACAAAGTTCATCCAGTCATATAGCAACAGGGTCTTGCTTGAGAAATCGACCGAGAAAAAAAATAGTTTTTTCTCATTATTTTTACTGAATGGACAACTTTTGTCAGTGGTTTGTCAAAAGAACCGAATCCTCATTTAGAGATGTCGCATCTATGGCAATGATGACTGCTGTTTGAAAGAAATGAAGAGGTAAAGAAATAAGTGATTTATAATTTTGATCGAGTGAACCAGGGCTTACATCAAGGTTTGCTTAATCTTAACGAGACTTGAGAACCTACTTCTTCGAGAGTAGGGAAAATCTCCACATTAAATAAATTGGTTGTCATTCAAATGTTTTTTAACCAAGCTACATATTATGTAGTGTAGCTTCTTGCCGCGATTTCCCCAAATAGGTTGCGTGTGACGAGTGGAACCTGTTTATTTTTTAAGGTAAGGGGGCTGACCTTACGCCAACCACTTCAGTTGAAGTGGGGGTTTCCCAGCTCCCGAGGGGGCTAGTACTCATTTCATGCGAAGGCTGAGTAAACCTTGCCGGTATTTTATTTTGGGGTTTTGAATAACGGGAAATTATTTCTGACACCCTCGGTGGGATTCCAACCAGAGCTCATGGCATGGAATGCAAGCACTCTATCAAGTGAGCTATCGACCGATCTGAAAAATCTGAATGCCATTAAAGTGTGAATAGACAGTTATAATAAATAATTACAAGACGTGTGAACATAATATTGTATGAGAGTTCAGAGTTTGCCGCTAACACGGATCTGCGTGGGTCCTGCCAGTGTTCTAGGCAAATTGTGAAATGACCGCATTTCTCAGTTCAGTTCCCACACAGTGCACAACTGCACATGCAAGGAGCTTAATTATACGAGCCGGGTGTTTTGTGTAGTGACTGGAAACGCAGGGCTACCGTCAAATTCAAAGTTGTATTAAAAAATCTAAGATCACACCAAAAAGCACAGGCAACTTCTTGGCAACTTGTCTCCACTTACAATGAGGCCCGCACATGCGAAATATCCCTCAGCTCTGTGACGTCATCCATAGTAAATTCCCGATAATCAGGGAAGTTCTGCTAGCTCACAGCATTTGACAGCCACGCGGCAAATCAAAGAGAGCATTAACAATATATTATTTTATAATGAAATAAAAAAAAAAAATACACACGAATGCACGCAAATAAGATTTTTATTAGAGAAAATATTTATATTTGTGAAGTAAGTACTCCTAATTACTTGTACTGGGATACAGGTCATATTAAAATCGGTAAGTCTAATAATTCATTTCCTTTATTTGACTAACTTAAGTCTTAACCAATTTAGTAGATGCATTATCTTATTTTGCATTGAGACGAGATAAAAACAAGATATTTTGTTTATTTAATTTTGTGTCCTATCTCTTACCTCCAAGTGTATGAATCGACAGACTCAAGTTGTTTGGTATGAATGTGAGACCAGCACCTCTGGCGGTCAGTTTTTTTTATTTTTTTAAGAAATCCTGTGCGGGAGACTCCCTAGAGTCTAAAGATTCTAGGGGTCTATGACACTTGTTGTAGTGCCGCAGAGGTGTACGAGCTTGGTCGTCGCTACAAAGCGCTAATACTCAAGCAAGACCCAGTTGCTGTAAGGCTGGATGGACTTTGGTGACCGATCATTGGTAAAGGTTTATGATTTTTTCAACCCAGCGAAGAGCACATTCGAAATATAAATGGTATATTTTTGTGCTCCGCTGGGATCCGAATCCACAACCTTCCATTTATGAGTCCGAAGTGTTGCCACTACAGACTACGGACCTGTCCAAGATGCCAACGACACGCGGTGTACCTGAGCGGTTACCCATGCACTGACCAACTCAAGCACTGACCACGCCCAATGTTGCTTAATTTGCTAGATTTGGAACTTATCCTTCCAGAATATGATCTAAATGCTTCGACCTCATTTTCTAAATGCTCTTGAGGATGCCTTGTTCGGCGAAAACGTTTAATTTGGAAATATATGTTGTACGTGAATTTAAACTCTCTTTTGTTTTTTAAATTGATTTTAAATATCATATAATTCATATAAAATGGACTCTCACTGACCACCAAACCACTCCTAAAACCATCTCACCACCATAAACCATAAACTACTTCTACTAAAAAAGCAGTTTTTTTCAAAATGTATTTAATTTATGAACTCCTGTTGTGACAACCCTGTCTCATTAGCGCATTCATAATTTTCATCCGGAAAATTATTTATTGTCTATAAAAAATACTGATTGTTCATATCTCTACAAGTCGTGCTTAAAATATAAAAAAATAGTTATAAATACAATAAATTAAATAAATAACGTAGTAAATTATTTCATTTATAATCTGGTCCGATCGACATCTTAGTTGGTAGAACGCTTGCACTCAAAACTAGACGGCTTGGATTCGATTCCCATCAAGGCAAGGGAGGCAAAAATAGGGAGTCGTAAAGTTTTTTTTACGGATGTTAGAAATTTGAATTTTTCTTGGCGGACAAAAGTTACACTTGTATGGGATATCAACGGCCTTAGCAACCACAAAAAACGCAACGCAACTAAGCTACACATTAGTGTAACTTCTTGCCTACGTTATTCTCGAAGGGGTCGCATGCGGCGATTCGAGACCTACATATTTATCGGTACAAAAACAATTGGTATATTTGTTTTCCGTTTCCCTAGCAACACAGCCGTGTGGCGTCAAACTTTTTTCTATGACCATTTGTGGGCGAACTTCAATGAATATTTTGGTTCTTAATGGCTTATTTAAATAAAACATTTATATTATTATGACGTTCCTTGACTTATAGGTTGGTATGCGGCTGACCACCCATGCTGTAAAATGGTTCACTTTGCCAATGTCACCCCTGTTTGAGGGAAGGACGGCAAGAGTTGCATTTGGGTTTTTATGTTGTTGGTCCACATGCGCCACGCGCACGCATGATCTTGTACGTATCTGGTTGTGAGAATGCACATAATGTGAATCCCCAATGTAACATATCTTTGCAACTTAGATTAGATTAGATTAGTTATCAAATCCCAAAATAAGTTGGCCCACATCGATACCAATTACATAGCTTTTACCTGATTCGATATTTTTAATTAAATTTAATGGTGATTCCATATCGTTGGGAAATTTGTTAATTTAGATTCGATCTGACAGGTTCGTCGTCGTCTTGGTCAAAAAGGCGGTAAGTCAATTTCACGCCGTGGTAGATCTCGCTAATACCAACTTATTGTAATACACGTCATTTAATGTCGCAAAAATGTATAGATGACATATTTTGTCAATTTTGTTTTTAATGACAAATGCACTCAACCGAAAATGCAATTTGACAATTTAATAAATTCGCCATATGAAAAATAGTTTATGAAAGTAATTACATCCGGTTAATCCATTAAGTAAAGTGCCTGCGTTCCTTGCCAGAGGGCTAGGATTTGATCCCCACTTAGGGTGTCAGAAATTATTTCCTTTTTCGGTGTTTTTTCAAACCCAAAATAATAGTTTACTATCTCCTCAAGAGCAGGGAAACCCCCATTTTAATTGAAGTGGTTACCGTAAGGTCACTTTTTATCCCACACCACACATGACCCGTTCAATGACAACGCGGTTAGAAGTTGTTCTATATGTGCAGATTAGTTGTATTGCATTTAAAATGTGTTTACCTCTTTCTGAATGGATTATGTTATTACTTTTAAAAGGATATTCCTTGACTTATAGGTTGGAATGATGCTGACCACCCATGCTGCAAAAAATGGTTCACTTTGCCAATGTCACCCCTGTTTCAGGGAAGTTGCAGGGCTTATGTTCGTTTGAGGTTTTGTTTGTGAATTGAAAG
This sequence comes from Agapetus fuscipes, assembly GCA_951799405.1. Classification (NCBI taxonomy): domain Eukaryota; kingdom Metazoa; phylum Arthropoda; class Insecta; order Trichoptera; family Glossosomatidae; genus Agapetus; species Agapetus fuscipes. The sequence continues at coordinate 14,278,805 of OX637362.1, forward strand.
TAGGTACACATGCAGCACTTGTAAACGCGTACATTTGTATGTTTGTGGGCATTTAATATGAATTTTAAATTTCAATGTGTCTTTGCAACCTAGATTATTATTATTAAACACAGCTCCGTTTGATGGCAACACGGTAAGAAGTTGTGCTATATGTGCAGCTTAAAATGCATTTACCTCTTTACAAGATCTTTATTTTTAATTGGATGCAAAAAATGAAGCTGCAAAAGGCGACGCAGTTTTATTGTTCGCTCTGGGAGACCTTTTAGTGTTGAAATTAAATGCATGGCGGTTTCGCAACGTTGCGATTATGGTAAACAAACAAACAAACAAACACCGGTGCAAAACATCGACAAAGTTCACAATCAGGAGCTGCCTCTGCTCTCCTAGGTACTTGTGGAGCTGCATTGTGCGAGAACTATCTCAGGACTGCGAACACAGACACCGCACTGCTGGTCGGTGCTGTGCTCGCAGTAAGATTGCTCCATTCTCAACTAGGTAATCCGATCCCGCATCAATATCTCAAACCCGCTAGTCTGCGGGATCGAGTTCAAAATTACAGCGGATACTGTGCGGGATTCACAGGGTTAAAAATGATATTTAAAAAAATCTTATATGTATCTTCATGAATTTATGAAGTGGTCCATCTATAATCTAAGCTGCAAAGATATATTGACATTTAATGCATGTTTGCAAGCAGGCACATGAAAATCCGCGCTTACACATGCTGTATGTGTACATTCAAAATAAACCAAACCTCATGTGAAACCTGTGTTTTTCATGTGAAAAGTGTAACTTTTGCCGTCCTTCACTCAAACATGGATGACATTGGCAATATAAACCAATTTTACAGCAGTCAAACTCAAACCAGTTGAAGAAATACATTTTACTACATAAAAAGTTTTAAAAATAGGAAATCGGCTCCATATTATATTCTGTAATCTTAGTTGCAAAGATATATTCACATTTAAAAATCATATTAAATGCATGCCCACAAACAGGAACGTGCAAGTTCGCGCTTACAAATGCTTCACATATACTTACAAATCGAAATCCAAACCTCAAATGAACATATACCCTGGAACTTTTACCGACTCTCCCTGGAACCGCGGGGACAATTTAAAGTGAAATATTGTTTTTTTACAGTGCGGGTGGTCAGCCTCATACCAACAGTAATGTACCAGTAAAAGTAACAGTAAAAGTAACAGTAAATGTAACAGGCACTTTACCCACCTCCACCCACCAAGTTCCATTCAGTGGTAAAAATTCAGTTTAAACATATTTCGTTTATTATAATCAAACACTCCTCTAAACAAATGCACACAATATCCGCCGTTTACTGTTCACATTACAAGGCGGGTTTGAATGCATTTTTTATACATATTTCTGCAACGAGAAAACATTTCATACTGATGACGTGACGCAATCAAATGTTTGTTTGTTTTTTTTTGTGTGGAACCATATGAGCCGTTTATTTCGCTATTTGTTAACTGCTAAAGTGATCTGTCAAACCAGCTTCTGTTGCTCTTTTTTTGCGGTATTAAATAAAATTGCATTCGCGAGTATAACAACGTCTTTGCAACACACACATTTCTACCGAAATTCATGGCAGAGTAAAGAGGTTTATTTAAAAAAAATTGGATCTGAATTTTATTTACTTTGCAAGGAATTTCATAATAAACTGCTGTGTTGTTTTGTTGAACAGAAGTTTGTAAATATGAATGCAATTCTACAACCTATTTGTTTGTGACCAGACCAGGTATTAATGTAATCAATGAATAATTCATTATTTATGGGGAAGTATAGAAAATGAAAAAAAACACACAGAGTTTTAATACCTTTTCGAATTTTTTTGGTGATATATTGTGCAATTAGATTTTAGATATTTGATTAAACAAATGTTGTCGACCGGGAGAGGTGACCCACATAAACTGCGTCTTGGTAGGGTTCAGTTTAAGGCGTCTATAAGGCATTAAGTTAGTGAGTTTCTCAAGGCACTGAGTGGTACTGCTCAACAGGTCATCTTTCATCAGGCCTGCAGGAACCAATGAGGACACGATCATCAGCATACATATATTGACTCCACATGCCACATTCCTCCAGCAGATGATCAATACAACTAATGTACATGATGAAGAGGATTGGGCCAAGGACTGAGCCTTGGGGAACTCCACACGCATACCACATTCCTCCAGCAGATGATCATTACAACTAATGTACATGATGAAGAGGATTGGGCCAAGGACTGAGCCTTGGGGAACTCCCTGAGAAACAAGATCCTCGTCAGTTGAATCAGACTCAAGCCTTATGGACTATCTTCTATTGTGCCAACACGAGCGTAGCCATTCGATGACAGTCCCATGGATACCGTATTTAGACTTCAGACATTGGAGGAGCATGCCATAGTATACGGTGTCCAAGGCGGCACTCATATCGAGAACCGTTAGAGCTCGTTCCCACTTGTCGTGTGTCAGATCCGTATATTCATCGGAGGTTCCAGTTGCATATCATTTCGGACAAAATCGGTTTCCGACAAGTGTGAATAGCTCCATACATAATGTTCTGCCACTGGAACCTCCGATTAAAATACGGATCCAACACGCGACAAGTGGGAACAAGCTCTTACTAGGCCGATGTTACCCGATGCAACTCCCGCTATTAGGTCAGACGTAAGTCTCGTGAGGGATCTAGAGGAAGTTTGATTTAAGCACGCCAAAATGTTATGGATGAAAAATGGCTTTATTGGAGTTCATGCAAATTCAATTTAAAACTATTACCTGTAACGGTATCTGTATCACAAATCTGCACCTTGAGGCTACACGCGTGACAGTATCTAATATTTTGTAATCTTCGTAATTACAGCTGATTTCAATAACGCAAGTGTAAAACATCCGAGTAACCAAAGTGTTTTACTTAAACTTGGTGAAAAGTTAAACGATCACTACGAACGCTGTTTACATTTTTATATATACTTGATTAGGTGAACGCCATGGTTGAGATTTAAGTAACGTTTACACCAGGGATACGGAGAAATCGCAGTACCGACATTGGATCACGTTTTCGCAGAAGTTTCGTCATTTTCGCGACACGAGTCGAAGGGAAAAAATGATTTGTTACCTAAACGTCATTTTCAAAGAGTTTTGCGTGGCTTGGATTTAGATAAAACTAATTATTAGGAGTCCGTGCAAATGATATGAACACAAGTTGTGACGTCATCAAGCTAGATAAAATTGAAAAGTGAACTATAAAATATTAATATAAAATAAAAGAAAAATAAAAAATATAAATCTTAGGATGATTTATTTGGTGAGCACTGTTTTTGTGTGTATCCCACCTCAAGAGCGTCTGCTCGCCAAGAACAAATATTTTTATCCTACATTCAGAATGCATTGTTAAACATTCTATGCTTTCAATTACGTTCAAATGTAGAGCAGACTCGCCGAGAGCTCTTCAGGTATATTTCATACTGAACAGCTTTCCATTATCATGTATCATCTAAGTTGAAATGATTTATTAACATTTAAGTTAATAATAAATGCATACCCACAAGCAGACACGTGTAAGTTGGCGCTTACAAATGCTACTTGTATAATTATAAATTAAAATCCAAATATCCAATGAACATAAGCCGACCTTCCCTGAAACAGGTCAACCATTTTTTACAGTATCGGTGGTCAGCATCATATTAGCCCGTGAGTCAAGGAATACACAAAACAATCCAATTGCATCCTCAGGGGGCTAAATAATTACTAAGCCACCTTTAGCCACCTGAAAATGCCAACGGATTGCTTGCGAAACCGGTCGTGAAGCGTAATATACTCGCCGTAATCAATAAAAACGTTGTTTAATGTAGAGATGAATGATTATAAAGTGAATGCCTCTACAATCAATAACATTTCAGGATATTAGAGAACAAAACCTTAACAAGAAACAAATGAAATGATCAGATCACCAAATTCGGAAATAACCGTGACATGTGTGTTTTTATTCTGATGTTTTTTTTATTTAAAGAAATCCTGTGCGGGAGACTCCATAGATTCTAGAGTGACACTTGTTGTAGTGCCGCAAAGGTGTACGAGCTTAGTCGTCGCTACAAAGCGCCAATACTCAAGCAAGACTCAGTTGCTGTAAGGCTGGATGTACCTTTATTAAAATCAATTATTTTCTTTCTCTTCGCAGATTCCAGTGGAGATCTATTCCAAACCCTGTTTTGATTCTACTGCATAAGTAAGTGACTCTAAATTTATCTTAATGCAAGTTGGCTAAATAAAAATAGTGCAACATCTTCGCGTTCTTCTTGAAGATATCGCATGAGGCGAGTGAACCAATTTATTTTTACAGGTAAGGAGGCCGGTCTTAAGCCATCCACCTCAGTTCAAGTGGGGGTTTCCCGGCATCCTAGAGAGCTGGTACGTATTTCTTGTGAAGGCTGAGTAAACCTTGCCGGAATCTTATTTAAGGTTTAAAAAAAACACTAAAATGGGAAATCATTTTCTGACACCCTCGTTGGGATTCGAACCTGAGCTCTCGGCATGGAATGCTACCACTCTACCAAAAGAAGCTATTGACAGGACTTACAGAGGTTTTTTGTATAAAAATCTTATTTTACAGTTTTCCTAACATTTTGCATAGGTACTTTTAAAAACAAATAGGAAATAAGAGTCTGATTGATAGATCAGTCGGTAGAATGCATGTGTTTCATGGAAGAGGGATAGGGTTCGATCCCCACCAAGAGTGTCACAAAAGATGAACCGTCTCTGTGATAATTTCAAGTCGAAAATAAAAAGATGAACAAAGTTTACTCAGTGTTCACAAAAAATGAGAACCAGCTTTTTCGGAAGCTGGCAAACCACCTGTGAAAAATGATAGGTGCCACACGCCACATGCTACTGATTGGGCTACAAGAAGTTGCACTACAATATGTTCAGCTTCGTTAATTATAATATTAATAATAGGATGATTTATTTTGTGAGAACTGTTTTGTGTTAATCACTCCTCAAGAGCCCTCTGGTCGTCGCTGTAGAAAGCGCCAATACTCAAGCAAGACCCAGTTGCTAACCTTTGGTGACCAGTCTTTGGTAAATGTATATGATTTTTTTTAACCCAGAGAAGAGCATATTTGAAAATATAAATGGTATGTGTTTTGTGCTCCGCTGGGATTCGAACCCACAACCTTCCATTACGAGTCCGAAGCGTTACCACTGGACTAGGAACCGGTGGAAGTTTTGTTTCAATGGTGCAAGTTTCACGCTCACACATGCTGCACTCGCACAATCTGCAAGTCTTGCAGCATTTCCTTGAAATAGGGTGACATTGGCAAAAGAACACGATTTTACAACATGGATAAACCTATGTCTTGAATAGGTATATCACATCTGCTTATTTTAATTTCATAAAAGAGGAATCAATATTTGTGTAAGCATATTATGAAATAGGTACTAAAACTTTAATTAATAATCAGAATTCGCAATTCATAATAATAGTTGAAGCCTGCGAGCCAAAATCGCATAATTCTAATAATTAAGATATGTTTTGCCAGATAAACCGGCCAGCTGCCATTACTGCCAGCCCGTGGACTTACATAAGAAAGAGATCTAAATCTGTTTTTTGTTACATTTTTGACAGGTGCACACATTTTAGTTCAAGGTTTATGGCTATGACTCGACGTTACCATTTTACTTGTTGCTGGACCTACAATATGACGAATATACAGCATTCGATAAACTCCCCTTGATTGCCTAAAGATAAAAATGTAAGGAATACACAACAGCACACCTCACGAGTGATTTACTTTTCATTTATTTTTTCCTATTTACATGATCGAGGGGAGTTGATAATGTTTTATCCTCGGGGTATCTAAGTCAACTTACCGCGTTGTCGCTGAAGAAATCGCATGTGGGGAGTGGAACCTTATTATTTTCACAGATAAGGGGGCAGCATTACGCCAACAATTTAACAGTTAGGCCGGTCCGTAGTCTAGTGGTTAACAGTTCAGACTCGTGATATCCCGGTGGAGGAAGAAAAAATATTTAATTTTTCAAATGTGCTCTTCGCTGGGTTGAAAAATTAATCTGCCTTTACCAAGGTCCATCCAGCCTTACAGCAACTGGGTTTTGCTTGAGAATAAGCTCTTCCTACAGCGATGACCAAGCTCGTAAAGGGCTCTTGAGGTGTTATTCCTAGAAGTCAAGGAAGTATGGATATACAAGGTTTTAGCTTAAACTCTTTACACCTATGCATGTCTGGTCGATAGATCACAAGTAGAACATTTGTGTTAAAGACTAAAGGTTTAGGGTTCGATTCCTACCGAGGGTGCCAGACATGATTCTATATTTCAGTGTTTTCTTATAGTCCATATCTTAGTACGGCAAGGTAGACTCAGTTTTCCCATGAATAGAGAACCTTATCTAAAATCTAAAATCTAAGCTGCAAAGATATGTTAACATTTAAGGCTCATATGAAATGCATGCCTACAGACAGGCACATGTAGGTTCGCGCCTACACATTCTGCATGTGTGCATACAAAAAAAGAAAACCTCACATGTACATAAACCTTGCAACCCCTGCCGCCGTTCCCTGAACCGGGGTGGCATTGGCAAAAGTGAACCGATTTTTACAGCACGGGTGGTCAGCCTCATACCAACCTATCAGTCAAGGAGCAAACCTTATCCTTTTAAGAAATTAATTTTATACAGATTCAAGACTACTGTTTTAAAAAAGTCCATCAAATGCAAAATGCAAACAAAAAACATTGAAATTTAATACTTAAGTCAGCACTTGCAAAACTTACTTCCTTGATTATTTTTTTTACAGTTGTACAACTTCATTTCAAGTGTGTCTAATTTGAAATCTTTTATGCTTTATATCAATACTGCTTATTTCAATTCACAAAAAATTAAACTTAGAAAACAAAAAACAATTTATTTGCATAGAGTAGCAGGTTTTAATGCCGGTATTATAAACTTATCGCATTTAAAGACGCCAGGTGAACAATAATTTGCAATGAAATTAAATGCAGTCTGAACCCCTACGGTGTTATTCACACAGCAAATCCATGGCTCAACCGACACTTAGCGTGAATTTTCGATATAAAAAAGCGATGATCCGTGGATCAGCTAGGAATTAATTGTGTTCTGAATAATCCTTCAAGTATATGATTACTATTGCGTTAAAACTCAAACATGGAAATCAACCACATGAACTCACTACCTTCTGATTACGTATACATATTACATAGTCTTAGCCACTAGACTAAGATCGATCATATAATATGGTTGGCGTAAGGATCACTTATCTCTGGGATAACGGAGCAAGAAGTGGGACACTATATGTGCAGCTTAGTTGCGTATTTTTTGTTAACACAAAAAAAAACATTTAAGGTTGTAATGCAGAAATCTTCTGCCAAGCTGATGTACTGCGGTCACATTTTGAGAAATGAGAAATACCGTCTCCTTCATCTTATCACACAGGGTGAGATTGAGGGGAGAAGATCTCAGGGACGCCGAAGGACATCGTGGCTGAAAAACCTGCGACAATCTAATCTAAGTTGCAAATATATGTAATATTGGGGATTCTCATTATATACATTCTCACAAGCAGACTCGTATAAGTTCGCGCTTGCACATGCCGCATTTGAATCTACAACATAAAGACCCAATCCCAAATTAATATAAGCCCTGCGACTCTTGCCGACCTTCCCTGAAACTGGGTGACATTATATATAATTGGATGATTTGTTTTCTCTTTTGGGCGCCGTTTAGTGGCTCCAGCCACCCCAAGGGCGCGCATCCTTCGCTTGCTTCCTGGAAAACATGTAACTCCTGACATTGGAAATTTGAACCATTTTGTACAGCAGGGGTGGTCAGCCGCATACTAAGCGCCAATGGTTCAACAAAAACATCAAGTCCCTGTTTTGAGCCGCAGCATACAAGGTCAAAATAGCCAGTATGATCGCCGATCTTCGATAGAAGTGGCACCAAAAGAGGAAGAAGCAAAAATATTTTAAATTTAATGCTGAATTATAAGTTTATTTTTTATGGGAAAAAACGTTTCATTTACAATTTGTTGTGGTTATAAAAAATACACAATTTAGCAGATTTTATACAGCAACTAATTATTTTGAAAAATTCCGCAGGAAGGTCACAAAATTCATGATTTTGGAAAGGTCACCGATTTCGGTTTCAATTTGGACTTTCGCATTGCGTTTGTGCTCCCCGGCCAAGAAAAATACATTAAAAATCGTGAGAAGGTTTGTAGAATATTTTTGGAAGGTACCTACATAAAGTACATACGAGTAGATACCTTTTGTTGTTGGAGATCGTTTATTTTTTCAGTTTGATTATTTTGTAAATTGAGCTTAAGATAAACAAAATAAAAACGTATTTGTTTCTGATTACGGCGAGTATAATATATTGAAATCCTTGACGGGTTTCGCAAACAATCTGTTTGCACCTTCAGGTAGTTAAATAATTATCAATTGGTTCAGATACGGAATCAATCGTTGAGAGTGTCGTGTGAGGGTGTGAGTAATACGTAGTGTTATAGTATACTTATCTGTGGTATGAACTCACCGTAATCTAAGACACAAGTCGTTATTATTTTTTTATCTTACCAAGTGAATGCCTTTACAATATGCTCTGTATATAAAAACTAGTTTATTACCTTGATTAAGTTTATTCTAGTTGGCATTGTTTTAAAATTTAAGTTGTCAGCCGGTACGAATAACCTGAAGCAATAAATTTCAAAGTCCTAGCATCAAAAATAGCTTCCAGCTTATGAGACAATTTCCCAGTAACTGTAACCTATACATCAAAACGGATTGACATTTACGGCTCATCTTTATTGCATATCCGCAAGCAGGCACATGCAAGTTCGCGCTTATACATAATACACCAAATCTTATGAACATAAATTTCGAAACTCTTGCAGCCTTTCCCTGAAACCAGGGGGGCATTGGCAAAAGTAAACCATGTTTTTACAGCATGGAGGGTCAGTCTCATATCCACCAATTAGTCAAGAAACTCCAAGCCTGTAAAAATGTAGGTACCCCACAACATATGCTTGCATATAGCTTCCTCCTTTTTTCACTGCGCCAAATAAAGGCGATTAGAAAGTGTCTTCCGTCAGATGCGGTTAAGACCCTGGTGAGTGCGTTTGTGATGTCTCGGATTGATTATTGCTCAACGCTTTATAGTGGGCAGCCAAAGAAGCATTTCAACCGCTTTCAATCTGTGTTAAATTCAGCAGCAAGGCTCATATTCGGGATATCCAAATTCGCTCACATCACTCCGCTGTTAAAAAAACTACACTGGCTTCGTTTCCCGGAGAGGGTGGTCTACCGTGTTTGTCTGATGGTATATAAAGCCATCAATGGCGTGGCTCCACCTTATCTGACTGACATGATTTCGCCTGTTGAGATGGGTGTGAGGAGGCAGACACTCAGATCTGCGGGCGATGGTGCGATCAATTTGGTTCAGCCGCACCGTCAGATCCGTACAAATTTTGGAGACCGTGCTTTCTGTGTTGCGGGTCCGGTGGAGTGGAACAGACTGCCACCCGGAGTGAAGAACTCCAAATCTATGGGCATATTTCGCGGAGCTCTCAAGACGCACCTTTTCAAAAAGTCTTATCCGTGATCGGAGAGGGCCCTTGAGGTGTGACACACACAAAAACGGCGCTCTCTTATCATGTGCAATTAAAAATAAATAAGCCTGATATATATATATACATATATAATATATATATATTTATAAAATATATATTATATATGCGACCTCTTCGGGGACAATGCTGTGAGTAGTTGTACTATATGTGCAGCTTAGATGCGTTTACTTGCATTATATTTGACCGCATCCTTGCATACTTTTCCAAGTCACTTTTTTCAACACTTCTCTAAGCTCAAGGTCACTGGCACTAAAGTCCGGTCCACAATGCAATCCCTCTTGTCGCAAACTGCAGAGGCGGCCTCCGTAAGCTACGCATTGCCAATACTTCGGTAGGTATAACATAAATCAATGCCGGGCTGGTAACACCCTTGTATCACTTAGTCGTCGTCCCAGTGCTTGTTTGGCTTATCTACCATTTGATTCAAAGATGACCTTTCAATGAAATTGTCTTAAGTATAACGTGTGAGAGTTGGTTTATATATTTTTAAAACCAATATCCAGTTCACATATAAAACACATTGGTCCACATACATACACTGCTCATGTACAGATGCAGACATTGCTCATATGTGAAATTACCTCTGATGGGCATAATACAAACAAGCACTAAGGGGACGTAGTGTCAAATTACACAACACTTAACAATATCACTCATTTGCGATTCAAATTGTCGTGTTTTATTGCTTTATTTCTACTTCGCAACAGCAATGATAAAAAAAATTATTTCATGTAACTGTGACTGGTTTATTTTTGCACTAAGGATGGACTAAAGCAGGCGCGTCAATACTAAATACATATAGGTGGCTGGATGCCGAGATTTTCCTTTAGCATTTTATCGTGGTCCGGTCGATAGCTCAATTGGAAGAGTGCTTGTATTCCATACTGAGAGCTCGGGTTCGAATCCCACTGAGGGTATTTCGGTGTTATATCACACCCAAAATAAAACACCGGAAAGGTTTAATCAGACCTTCACAAGAAATGAGTACCAGCCCTCTTGGGAGCTGGGAAACCCCCACTTTAACTGAAAAGGTCGGCGAAAGGCCGGCCGCTTACCTGTAAAAGTAAATAGGTTTCACTCGCCCCCTGCGAGCCCTTCGGGGAAATATAGATCAAAAGATCTAAATTAAGGAAAAGAAGAAGACAACCATAACATTTTACTGAAATTTTTGAGAAAATTGAAAGTAGAAAATCAAAATGACTGATACTAATTTCAAGGTACCACGATTCGAATGTTGCCAAAATACACCTGCCCAGGTTCCTTTGTATGTGTTTTCACAGTCGCATGTTTATCGCATTATTTAGGTTTTACATTCTTAATGACACTTAACTTCCATTTGACGATGTTAGTTTGTTGAACACCCGCTTACTTTTTTTGTTTTATATATTTTGGATATTCGACCTTCCCATTGAGAGCGGATATAAGTGTAGTTTTTCCTCCCACAGCTGTTGTTCTTATTATATTGTTTTTTTAAATTATAATTAAGAGTACTTAATGTTCTCCTTATCGAATTTGTAATTTTGATTTGTAGGTAAGGGAACGCGAATGTAGCTATGAAATAAAAAAAAAAACAAAATACATAATCAAACTAAGCGCCATGCAGGGTATTGTTACGAATATGTTATTGTGTGTTTTGCTTGTCTGTGTTAGTGTCTGTGAAGTCTCTTGATGCTAGGTAAGTACTTATATAATAATTATTAAAACATTCAAATGGGTAAATCATAGTTTTTATTCACTAATTTATTTATTTTTTGTGCTCGAACATTTTCGCCAAATGAGGCATCTTCAGGAGCAGATTGGTTACAAATCTATTTGAAAGAGTTTTAGAATTATTTGTTATATAACGCCGATCGTGAAAATACAACTTTGGTCTTCTGCTGCTTTATTGACCGTCAAACTCCTGCCGGGCTACTCTGCAACCTTCCATCTTCTGTACACGCACTGACCCGCTTTTCAAGCAACCTCCTCGGAGAAGTTCGTCGTCTCTTTCCCCTGATCAGCCTATCAGACGATGCTAGAGACCCGCGTCTTGATTCCGATCATCAGAAGACTGAAATATTTTTTTGGCACAGATACAGCAGACAATCCACGACTCTTAATCAAGATACATAAAAAATAGGTGGTATACTCTAAGCTGGTCATAGATAAGATTTCCTAGCTTTTCTCTCATTTGACAGCTTTCAAGGTTAAAGTATCCACTCTATATCTCCCTCACCACATACAAGAGCTTAGTCTCCTTTTGGTGAGGTAAACCATGAATCTACGATGTATTATAATTAATATATGTTTATGGGTTTCCGGGTAATCCGTTTATTATTCTTGTTTTCGAGCCGACGTTTCAAATCGATCACACGATTCATCATCATTTGGAGAGAAATGCAGCCCTCCTGCTCACCCCGCCCCGCACCGACTCGCAACAGATGCACATCACACACCAATCGAAAGCCCTTTAAAAGACAAGAAATCCACTATTAACGCATCATTGATACTAATGACAGTAATGATCTACGCCCACAGCTCAACTCATACACGGTGTAAGACAAGGTTCCAACATTTCCCCTCTATTATTTAAGTTATTGACGCCCGTGTAAGTTGCATTCTCTCCTGTAGACAAATGATCAGTAGCGTGACGTGAAATCGTGACGAGGCGCAGGCATCGTGCCATGGGCGCACCCAGGACGTGGATGCACTCGACCAAATGTCCGCAGGTACAGATTGTATGTGGGCTGATAAAGAGGAAAGGTTGCAAGTGCCGCAGAAAGGAAATTAACCGACGAATGCGCTTCAACAGCTTACAGTGAACAATCAGCTTGAGAAATTGTATAATGACCACAAAAACGCGTACTCTGAAATCTGAATCGTTTGGCGCACAATTCTTAAACAATATGCTGGATTTTGACACTATCCAGTGTCTGAACAGTGCCCCGAGTGTAAAGCATTGCGTAAAATTCTCCTCGATCGCGTTAATCAAAAACATATAGAATAAACAACGGCACTCCTAGAGGGCGATTAAGTTTTCATACTTTATTGGATTTACGCCATCGAGGGGAGCTTTACGCAATGCTTTATACTAGGGACCCTGATTCGCTGTAACGATATTTTATTCTTGTTGATCTGTTGCAGTATTCTAATGCCATCTGTTGTAGAGCAGCAATAACCTTACTCCTCATAACAATATTCTATAATAAAATATATTGAAATTTAAGACACGGCCACAAGCAGACATGTGTGTCGTGTAAGTTCGCGCTTACACATTCCGCATGTGCACATACAAAAATCAAAACAAACCTCACATGAAAATAAACCTTTCAACTCCTGCCGCTGTTCCTTGAAACCGGGGCGGCATTAGAAAAAGTACCAAAATTAAGTTTTTACAGCATGGGGATCAACCTTATACCAACGTATTACTAGACGTGTTTTCCTGTGGGCGTGCGTTAAGTATAAGTCTCAATATATATTTGCCACTTAGACGATAGATAGATATTTGATTTCGTGGGTTCTAAATGTTTTAACCTCAGTTTTATTTTCTATTCAATCTATTCACACCGAAATAAAAAACACTAACATTTTTTTAACAATTTTAAATCTTGTTAACGTTTCTGTTTCCTCGTCACGATTTTCTTGTTTCCACTTGCTGTACGAGCTCTGCGCATTTACTTGTTATTGTTATCCTAACAAATAGTTGCGGTACATGCTAAGCACTTACCAACAAGCATTGTTTAATTTATTTGAAGGAATAATCACCATTTGATCTGAACTAGATCGGCAGTGTGTACTGAGATTCATCAATAGATAAATATGCATTATTTTTGCAATGATTCTTGTTTTTAATTGACCTAAAAAATAGCTTGCAGTGACATTCACAAAACATTTCATCCGTAGATTAAATGTAGGTACATTAAATCTATGGATCACGGTTTTTTTTGTATGGAAAATTAGGCTTGGGTGGAGGATGAACCATAGGTTTGTTGTGTATGAATAGCACCGTTACTCTCTTTTATTCTTCTTTGTTTAAAAATACGTAATCCGAACCTCGATTAACCGAACAGCTTATCCTCGCGTGCCCGACGCGGCTCTCTCAGTAGACTATACAAATGTAATGTAATAAATAAGTTGCAAATAAATAGTAACTTATCCTCAACAATTCGCTAGTGTCGTAGCCAACGTCTTCAAGAGGCACCCTTTCTGCACGACGGTTGAACATGAGCTCTTGATATTAGTATATTACCGACTATTGATTGCGAGTAAAAATTAATCGTGCGTAGGCAGACGTCAATGATAACTTGATTTTATTATTATTATATCAATGGATGCTATCAATTCATTACATCATATTATAACGTTCGTAAAAAGCATGAATGAAAATTCCATTCATGATTTTGGAAAAAAATATATAGCAAAAAATACTACGCGATGATGGCGCGGTTGTAAAAAATGGTAATTGAGATGTTTACAGTTCGCTAACAGGACGGCGCGGCTGGCTCAGATTCTAAATGTCAGTTGTTCTGTGAATCATTATCCGCGAGAGCATTCAACTTTGCCTGCTACACACATTGGAAGATGATGGGCGATCATGGCGCACTGCCCACACTTGTACGATGTACATTCTTCCAAACTATTGCAATTATAATAATAATATTAACACACCTCAAAAGCCCTGTGCGAGCTTGGCCGTCGCTGTAGACAGCGCAAATTCTCTAGCAAGACCCAGTTGGTGTATAGCTATGGTAACCAATCTTTGGTAAGCGCAATTTTTTTTTTTTATCAAGAAAACAGCATATTTGAAAAATTAAATAATTTTTCGTGCTCCGCTGGGATTCTACGGACCGGTCATACTACTCGTCCTAAAGTTGTGATAAAAAATAGTTATTTATGCCACTGCCAAGTAATGATAGTCTTTTTAACACGAGTGCTAGTTTGTGCCATGAGGCGCAGCCGAATGGCACAATAGAAAGCACGAGTGTTACAAAGACTAATTACGTGCAGTGGCATACAATACTTTTTCTACGACCATGAGAGAATTAACAAAATAGTGAATAAAAGTCATTATAATGTACTCGTCCATTTGAAGTAATTAAAACCTTACCTTTGTCAAAACGTGTGATTTATCATTCCCTTCGATTATCTAATCTAACCTAAGTTGTAAAAATAAATTATATTTAGGTTTCATATTGAATTCATGCCCACAAGCCGACACATATGTATAAGGTCGCGCTTTTACATCCTGCATATAAGCTTAAACATTCAAACCCAAAACTCAAATAAACATATGCCCTGCAGTTGTATTGGCAGGTGAACCAAATTTGTACAGCATAGGTGATCAACCTCATACTCACCTATTAACCAAGTAACTTTTTGAGTTTGTTTATTTTTTGCGGTGAAATTTTTTGTATTGTTTTCCTTTCAAGCCTTTTATTTTCCATTGAAAAAAGGAAAGCTTTATTTGGAGCAATCCGATAAATAAATTCGATAAATTTTAGCACTATTAACAATTTTTATTTGACTCTACACATAAAATATACTTATTTATTTTCATCTGAACAGGGCTGAAAGTCTCATCACCACGGTAATTCCTACCTACCGAATATCACTAATATTGTATGAAGCCTAATCAGCTGATCGCTTGCGGCCATCTTGGATTGACAGGTCTTCATACCCCCATACAAGGTTGACATTTGAAATTAAAAAATGGTTCCAATTCTGACAATGCGCATGCGCACATGTTCATTTTAACACGGTTACCGGTTGCATAATGTAACATTATGCAACGGGTGTAGAAATGTATGGCATTGTGATTGCGTTAGCCGTTTTGTTATTAGTAAATTACCAAATGGGAGTAGAAAAAGAAATAAATAACACGGCAGAAACATTTCAAATGCTTGTTCGCCAGTAATCGAGATGAATTCAAGCAATACCCAATCGCTGCCTTAGTTCTTGTTTATCGTATACGCCATTGAGAAAATTTTACATGAGCAATGTTTGCATGTGTACTGGACCAATGTGTCTTATGAAAACAAGAAATTTATTTAAAAAACATTTAAAAGAACTGTCACATTGTCGAGTTTTACGGTTTTTCTTAGCTCAGATTGTGTAGAATTTGATTCATAAGACAACTGCATGAAAAAGTCATATTTGACAAGATTGGCGTATACGATAAACAAGAACTGGGGGAGCGCAATGGCTGGTAAGACTGGAGGAATCTTTGTGGGGGGTCTTTGAATCAGAATGATTATTCTTTCAACCCAGACGAGAGGTGACAGGTAGGTGGAGGAAACTCGTCGAGGAGGCCTAGACCCACCCCGGGCTGTAGCGCCAATGGTAATGATAATGGAGGATCCAAATTTACAAGCTTTATTATCTCCTTCAATGAAACGGAAAGCGCTAAAACTGTTCGAGACCATTTTTAACTGTTCGTCATTAATCCCACGACTAATCGTCCATACTCTCGCGCTGTCTGGACTGGCCTCGGATGCATTTGAATAGTAGTTTGAGTGGTTTGTGATGGCGGAGGTGTGGGTCTGCTGGTGCAGCCCGAGCAGCAGATTAGTTAGTATGCAGCTACCAAGGTGAATTAAGTTCATTAACGTGGGAACCTGCATTCATTTATGCACTGATACATTTGCCAACAAGATGATGCTATTTATTAATGAAAAAAGGACATAATTAATGCAAAGCCTTCTTTGTTCCATGCGTTAAACATTAAGTGGGATAAAAGGGCTCCAATCTAATCTAATCTAATAAAAGTTGCAAAGACATGTTACATTGGAGATTCACATTACATGCATTTTCACAAGCAGACACGTACAAGTTCGCGCTTGCACATGCCGCATGTGAACCTACAACATAAAAACCAAATCCTAAATGGACATACACCCTGCAACTCTTGCCGTCCTTCCCTGAACAGGGGTGACATTAGCTAAGTGAACCATTTTTACAGCATGGGTATTGGGTGGTCAGCCGCATACCAACCTATAAGTCAAGGAACAACTCGAAGCATTCAAAATATTCCTCGGCTTTGTGACGTTACTCATCTATAGCTATAATCTAAGTTGAAAAGTTATATGAACATTTAAAATTAATATTAAATGCATGCCCACAAACAAACGCGTCTAGCTAGCGCTAATTTGCGTGAATTGATATAAAAAAAAAGTCAGTATTCACCCGGCCGCTACGGAAAAGGCAAACTAAAACTCTGTTATTGCTTGCTTAGGATGGCAGTCCCTTATAAGACTGACGTTTGCTCGCCAAGAAAAAAGTTCCAAATTCAATAATGTTGCGACCTCATTGTGACGCTTTGTACTGTTTCTTGTTGATGTCACCTGGCCAGGCTGTTGCATACAAATGTGACTTTTACTCGCCAAGAAGAACGTTCTTAATGAAAAAAATAATACCTAAGTAACTAGGTACATCATTTGTAAAGTTAAATACATCCACAAGGCACTACTAAGTACCTTTTTAAGGTTACACGCAAAGAAATCTGCATGATAACCTATTTATTGATGCAACAGTTACAATGAATATGATTGATTGGAAATAAGCAGTATCGGAAATATCGTTTACTTATTTGTTGACCTTTTTGAAGCTTACTTAGTAATCAAACAATAGAGTTTATGACAAACCTGGCATGGGAAAGGTTAGGTTAGGCCACGCCTTGTGTATAGAAATACAAACTATGTACAATAATGATGGAATAAATATACAATTATAAATGGATGTTTCTGTACCCTGAGTACGAGTTTTTTTCACTTCATTTGAAGTATTGTGTATTCGAGAAAAATGTATGTGAACTTGTAAAGCACCACTCTGATAAGTTGGTGATAAAGCGTTTAGTTCTTGTGAACAGGACCTTAAATACGAGTTTTTTCACTTTACTCGAAGTATTGTGTATTCGAGAAAACATTATGTGAACTTGTAAAGCACCCCTGTCAAGAAGGATTCGAAACTTGTTTTGCCAGGGGGGCTTTGCAAGTTCTGTGTGATGATTTGGAACAGTTTTAAGATCATAGAGAATTAACACAATACGAATATACCTACCACACGTTTTGTTTACCTTTTGATAAATATGCTGATTTATTTTTAAAATGTATCCTTTTTATCTACAATAATACTACATCACTAATGTTTTGTAAAATAAAACACATAATTAATATCCCAAATAAAATCAATAACATGATTAATGTCAAACACGTCAATATTTTTCACGCCTTAATTCAATATATTAACTGTGAGAAAAATTAAAGTCATAAGAAAAAAATGCTCACAAAATAACATTTAATCAGTCGATAAACAGAGATGATTAAATTTGTAAATGATCTTAGAATAACCATGAAATTTCACTGCACGATTTCGTTTCAAATAAATTAAATAAACCGTTTATTTTGACATGGATTGAACGTTTAATATCAAAATATTAAATTGACATTGACATCTGATAAATGGCCTTTCTTTTATTTATAAAAGAGAAATTTGAGATGCCAATAATCGGATTATAACCTCTAATAATCTAATTAATCTGCATTGATGAAATATTTATGTAAATTAAATAAAAATATAAACGGGGTTAAGATGTTTTTATTTTATTTTAATATAGATAATTTTATTAAAATAAAAAGATTGTAAATAATTGTACAAAAGAGAAAATGTAGAGTAAGAGAAGAATAAATTGTGCGGGTATTTTATTTTGGGTTTGAAATAAACACCGATACCGGAAATTATTTTTAGCACTCTCGGTGGGATTAGAACCCGAGCTCTCGGAATGTTATGCAAACACTTTACCAACTGAGCTATCGACCGGACCAAGAAGTTATGTTTAGCGTAGTCACGACACATTCATGTGCTGCGGGTCCTTCTGACACATGACACGTACATACAGGACGGATATGACGAGGGTTTGAGCATACTTAAATATTTGAGGTTAAGGTTTAGAGGTCTATAAAGGAGACTTTTTACTCGTGATGGTGGGGAGAGTTTTTTTGTAAAGTTAGTTACAATCACAATCTACCATAAAGTTATTCACAGACAGTGAAAGTTACAAGATGTTAAATGTCAAATATGATTGGCCAGTGTCGGTCTGCTCTACTAACCGCAGTTTGGTAATGGAACTACGTATATTTTAATAGTTTAAACCATTGGTATCCAACCAGCGGTCCACGGGACAAATGTGGCGTCTGATGTCGTCAATCCGGACCGTCACAACTAACACCTATTTTCTGCTTTAGTACTCTGGATACAAAACACTGAATAGTAAAGACAGCATTGTAATGAAAGAAAATGAAAGCTTTTCAAAGCTCCTCCGCTATAAACATATTGTAAGATTAATAATGCATGTAAGTCACCCTGTATTTTCTGCTGATCATTCCTGATACAGGGATGACATTGGCAGAATGAAGAATTTTTACAGTATGATTAGTCAGCCTCATAATCACACGTAAATCTACTTTTTTCATTTTCAAAATTATTCACGAATTCGGCACAAATTAGAACAAGATTATTTTTTGATGGGCAAACGTCTATGTATATATTTGTAAGCAACCAATGAGAAAATATTTTTTATCTTTTTCCTAGCGACCCGGCCAGACGTCAAAATTTCACTGTCTACGGAATCTGTTCCGAGTGTATAAAATCTTGCAAGGATTTTTGACATCAGGCAGATACGTGTGAGTTCGCGCTTACACATGCTGTGTGTACTTACAAAATAAACCAAACATCACATGAACAGAAACCCTGCAAATCCTGTGCCCTTTCCCCGAAACCGGTGTAGAATTTACAGTGTAGATATTATGTTTATCAAAAGATTTACACTTGGTTAATTTAAATGTGACTTCTAAGACCTCAGATGATAAAAATATTAAATAGTTTTAATAAAATGTTGAGCATAGCTGGTTGATAAACTGTAACTACTAACTTTAGTTAGTTACTATTAACTACCGGAAACGCGGTTTAACTATCAACATTTCTCAGTTAAAAGTAATAACTAATAACTGACATCATTTTGCGGTTCAATTTCAGAGTTATTTAAAATTATAAATTTCAAAGTACTTAGCCGTATAAATTGTAATGTTTTTTACTGCAGTTTTTCCGAATCGACCATTTTACTTGTTTAATAGTGCTGTTAAATCTATTTTGTATATATTTTTTATTGGATTTTGTATTGACACTGAAAAATCATTTTCTATTGTCGGTGTATTAGTGATGAATGTTGAAGAGATGAAAGAGATATGCAAGGAGAGAGAAAAGTTGAGACGCATCTGCGGAGGTACCGGCCACCCCTAGTGGAACGGCGGCAGAATACAGTACAGTACATTAGAGCCATTACGCTTAAAAGGGCGATGGGCGAAAAAAAGGTTAAGAAACATTGGTATAAATGAATCTTAAACTTCAACACAATATCTTTGTAACTTAGATTATAGATAGTTGCAGCCTTACGTCAACCACAAAATTAAAGAATGTTTCTGTTATCCTCAAGTAAAAATATCAAAGAAACCGTTTCCTTCAGAACAGTCAAAATGATTGATTAATTATATTATTTTGCGGATACCAGGCCAGATACAAAATGCAAATGTATGTACGCGCATACAATATACGTTTGTTATTGTAGATTATGTGATATTTTATCAACAATAAAGAATAGATTACATAAAAACACACAAAACAATCTCCTTCTCAGCACGCGAGCAAAATTTGCAACAGCTGACTGTTAACTTGTTGGCATGGGATTAACCAACCCGCTATTAAAAATGAATCATTAATTAGAGAAGATTGGTATGAATTGTAGATTTATTAAATAGGGCTGTCACAAAAATAATCAGATATTTCGTCTTTAATCTATTACTGCAACTGTAACGTTTTGTACATTGTTATGTTTCGATTGAAAGGTATCTTCAGGATACTTACATCCGGCTAGCTCTCATCAGCATCACTCTCAGGGCGTGGGGTTCTTTCTTTGGCATTGCTTACTTGTATCCTGGGAAGGGTTTTATAATGAAAAGATAAAGTTAACATGAACAAATAAGGGTTTATTACTGTACTAATATGGGGGGGAAAAGGGGAAATAAGGGATTGGCCAGACCTACAGGTTGTCACTAGAACACTCCCTATTCCGTTGGCTGGAGTTCTAAACGGAAGGCCTGGGGCAGCGCCCCAGGCTAGCGGCGGTTCACGAGGCTGACGCCTCCACACGTGGAAGCCCCTGGGTGGGCGCTCCTATGCCTCTGGTCCACAAGGCGGGTGCCTTGCTGGCAGGAAATCCAAGTAGATGGGGGGGGGAGGGAGCTCCATCGTAGTGCCCCCTCTTGCACCGCTTGGTGCTTGGTCGCTAACGTCTGACTCACTTCACATCTCGCCGGGAACTAACGATGAACTCACGAGCGTGGGCCGATTGATTCGCACGGCGCAGTTCGGCCGTTTCCGTGACCGTTCGGCCCACAAACAGACACTGCACACTTCGGGATTGTTTTTTTTATAATATGTTATTTAAAATAACATAACATTCCCCTTTCTCACAAAAATAAAGAAAGAAAACCAGGAGCAACACAACAGTCTTCACACACAACACCAGGTCTTTGGCCATTAAGAAAATTGAAAATTTTATGGGAACACAAAAAGGGAAAGGGGATTTACAGGAACATCCTTCTGTCCTATCAACACACCAGAAAGAAGGAAGAAGAAAACTGGTGGCTGTGAGAATTATCGATTTGGTTTGGGAAATTTCAAGGTGGTTCCAATAACCGACAAGACGCGGATTAAAAGCGATCTTGTAACAAGGCCTTTTTTCTTCACCAAAACATGTCGAAAACTCTAAACAATAAATAATAATCACAGCAATCAAAACATATTTTACACTGGTACTTATATTAACCAAGTCATAACTCGTTACAGGAGTCGACTATTATATAACAATAAGTTCTGAGCTGAATACAAAAAAAAATTACATATAGAGACAACATCCAAGACTCGCTCAAAATATTTAATATGTTAGTGCGTAAAATCCACTACGAACTCACTCGAAAAAAGAGTGGAACATTCCATATAAAACATCCTAAAGTGATAATGGAATACACAGACAAAATATTACAAATACACCAGCTCTTTCGAGCCTCAAACACGTCTGTTCTCACAGACATTTTCCCCCTTCGACAAAATGAACAAGGCTTTAAGTGTCATCTTATACACAAAAGTGCATATCAGATCCCAGATTTACGAAACGTAACATCTCAAGAAAATGCGCTCCCTTTTCCAAGAAAAAGGCCAGCATTTCTTCCCCTTACATCAATTTCCACTCAAAGCAGTGATAATTTCATCCCTACATCAACATACCGTGGAAAATCCACACACGGACCTACGAAAGTAGAATCCCGGAAAACGGCTTCCCTTGCCCAAAGGACCACATCTTCCCACTCTTTCTCAATGGCGCCACTTCATTTTTTAGAAGAATAAAGAAACTTCATTATTCAATCTTTTTCCAAAGGGTTAATTCGGAAAACCATTGAAATTTTACACAAAAAAAAACTGTTGAAGATATTTACATACATAAAAACAAATGTAGTCAAGAAATCCTAATTCTAACTAAATTACCTATTTGTACACTATAAAACAAAATTTCTCCGATGTTTTTTGAGAACCGATCAAGTTTACATTTCTCCAAGTGACCCGTATATCAGTCAAACATCGCACAAAAGTGATATGCTATTGGCTTGCAAGAAATAAAACCATCGTAAATATTAAACTAAAAGGAATTCTAAGCTACCTTTTTACAAAAATTACAATCCTCTATCGTTTTTTGAGGGTTCTTGGAACGATTTCAATGTTCCCTGACAACACACAAAAGTACCTAAAGCTAATCTATAAAATTATTTACAAATGGCAGCCAACAGAATAGCCATAGTTCGTAGTAAATTTCCGAAAGGAGCCAATCACCAGTTTACCCCGAAAAAATAAATATTGTAAAATGTTTTTGAGAATAGCACATTAAAAAAACCAAATGGGGGAAAAAACATCATGAATTACCAAACACTTAATCCTTACATTAAATAAAATACTTCTGAGAATCCTTTAATGTGGAAAAAAGTTTGTTAAAAGCTTTTATGAAAAAAACATAAAGTGAAAGTTTATTTGCCTAGCAACAAATAATGCATCAATTTCAAGGTAGGTACTTATGTAAAATAAACAAAGCTAGATTTCTGTGAAAAAAATAAAACAAAATAATGATGCTTTCTCAAATGAATTCTCAAAAATGCATGTACATTTTATTGATATTAAAATTTCACAGAATTTTAAATCGTCAAAGCACATTTACGCAAATGCAAAAAACAAAAAGGAAGCGACCAAAATAGTGTTAGAATCAAAATAGACAGAAATACTAAATGTTGAAGAAAAAATGAAATTTGGCATAAAAAATTAAAATATGACGAGGTTTCTTAGCAAATGATAAAAGATTTAATGATCTATTTTTCAGGCTTCTCAAAGATTGCATGTCAATTTATATTGATATAAAAATTCTATCATAATTTTTAATCGTCAAAAGGACATTACAGCAAAATGCAAAAGCAATCAAAACAAAAACAATTCACTCCAAAATCAAGGCAAGAAAACATATGACGTCATAATGAAAGCAAAAAAATACACAAAAAAACAGAGTTTCACAAAACAATTCCCAAAATAAAAGTTCGCAATATCGAAAGAATCCCAGTTGGATGCGCCAGTGTTATGTTTCGATTGAAAGGTATCTTCAGGATACTTACATCCGGCTAGCTCTCATCAGCATCACTCTCAGGGCGTGGGGTTCTTTCTTTGGCATTGCTTACTTGTATCCTGGGAAGGGTTTTATAATGAAAAGATAAAGTTAACATGAACAAATAAGGGTTTATTACTGTACTAATATGGGGGGGAAAAGGGGAAATAAGGGATTGGCCAGACCTACAGGTTGTCACTAGAACACTCCCTATTCCGTTGGCTGGAGTTCTAAACGGAAGGCCTGGGGCAGCGCCCCAGGCTAGCGGCGGTTCACGAGGCTGACGCCTCCACACGTGGAAGCCCCTGGGTGGGCGCTCCTATGCCTCTGGTCCACAAGGCGGGTGCCTTGCTGGCAGGAAATCCAAGTAGATGGGGGGGGGAGGGAGCTCCATCGTAGTGCCCCCTCTTGCACCGCTTGGTGCTTGGTCGCTAACGTCTGACTCACTTCACATCTCGCCGGGAACTAACGATGAACTCACGAGCGTGGGCCGATTGATTCGCACGGCGCAGTTCGGCCGTTTCCGTGACCGTTCGGCCCACAAACAGACACTGCACACTTCGGGATTGTTTTTTTTATAATATGTTATTTAAAATAACATAACAACATACATCCCATTCTTCCACAATTTCATCAATCTGATCCAGCAATACTTTTCTCGGTCTTCCTTCTCCTCTTTTCCTTTCACATTTCCTCTGTAAGTTTTCGTCGTCCATTCTTTCTACACGCCCAAACCCTATCATCACATTATTTTCTACCTTTACTTTCACATCCTTTTCCAGCTTGCTTTTAACCAATTCATTTTTTACTCTACTTCTTAGTTTTTCCCGTCATACTCCTCCAGTGTTTCATTTCCAAAGTGATGTCCAATGTCCTGTACTGTACTGTATCCTGCCGCCGTTCCATTTGGGGTGGCCGGTACCTCCGCAGATGCGCCTCCACTTTTTTCTGTCCTTACAAACCACTTTCATTTCCTCAATATTCATCACCTTTTTCATACATACTCTTCTCTTATTCTCACTCTGCAGATTCCATTCTTTCGCAATCTCACCTATTTGGTCTAACCATTCTTTCCTCGGCCTTCCCCTTCCGCGCTTTCCTCTGACATTTCCTTTGTACACTTTCTTCGTTAGTCATTCATCATCCATTCTTTCGAGATGTCCGAACCATCTCATCGTACTTTTTTGTACTTTCATTCTCATATTCTCTTTTATACCACACTCGTTCATCACCCAATCATTACGTACTCTATCATTCAGTGTCTTTCCAGCCATTGCTCTCAGAAAAGCCATTTCAACCGTACATACTTTACTCAACTCACATTCATTAACTGTCCACGCCTCACTTCCATACATCAATGTCAGAACCAATATGCCATTGTGGACCGCCAATCTCATATTCTTCGTAAGTTTCGTATTTTTTGCAATTCTTCCAATCGTTCCCATTACACTTCTTCCTCTACTAGCGCGCTTTTCCAATTCTTTTGTCAATTTCCCATTCGACTCAAACTTGCTTCCCAGATAATCAAATTCTTTCACGACCTCCACTCTTGTTTCATTCAGTCCTATCTCAATTTCCTCGCATTCCTCAGTCCTGTCAAACACTAATACTTTCGTCTTACTGGCATTCAGTTTTAAACCGTTCTTACTAAAAGCATCATTCATTTTGGTGAGTATCATCTGGAGCTCCTCCGCTGTATCAGCCAACACTACGGCATCGTCAGCATAGAGAAGAACTCCAACTTTCGTCTCACCCACTTTCACACCATAATGAGAAATTTCTGCTTCTTTCATACAATTGTCCATGATTATGTTAAATAACCACGGACTCATTACACACCCCTATCGTACTCCCTGTCGTACTCTGTATAAATAAATAAATATCAGGATAATTTATTGTAAAAGCGATCTTTTTGTGTCGGATCAAGTTCTCAAGAGCCCACTGCGAGCTTGGCCGTACAAAAAAGACCCAGTTAAGGCTGGGTGGACTTTTGGTGACCGACCTTTGGTAAACGCATATGAATTTTTAACCCATATGAAAATAAAATGATATTTTTTTTACTTTGCCGAAAACCGAGCCCACGACCTTCCAATAATGAGTCCGAAGTGTTAACCACCAGTCACTGTTACAAATCCAATCCAAAAGCAATATTTTCTACACGTTTGGAAATGCTTATAATGAAAAATGTGACGTGAAAAACCAATGGATATTTTAAATGTCCTGAGTTCACGTCGTCCCTATTATTAGGGACCATATTGCATGCTTTTTTTCAAACTATCAAAAAAACTATTTTTTAAATCAAGTTTGTTTTTCTGCAAGTGACAACCCTATTTTTCCATTATAATACACTGACATGTTATGACAAGATACTAGTGATGTCTCAATGATTTCTGTAAAAACCAATACACGGGCTGCAGTGGCGAAACGTTTTCCCAGCTCTCAGCAAAGTAGGGCTACACACATGCATGCAAAAAATACTAACAAATGAACATGGCGACACTACAGAGAAAATAACAATGAATGAAAACTGAAGAGCGAGCCATTGAAAACAATAACAAAATAATGCTTAGAAAAAGGAGAAAATGTTTAGTAACAGCACAACGCAAACGCAACTAAACTGCACATACAGTGTAATTTCTTGACGCTTAGTTCCGCATGTGGCACGTAGAAGATGATGCCAAAGACTTGCTTACTGCTTCTCGATGATGGCAAAGACTTGCTTACTGCTTCTCGATGATGGCAAAGACTTGCTTACTGCTTCTCGATGATGGCAAAGACTTGCTTACTGCTTCTCGATGATGGCAAAGACTTGCTTACTGCTTCTCGATGATGGCAAAGACTTGCTTACTGCTTCTCGATGATGGCAAAGACTTGCTTACTGCTTCTCGATGATGGCAAAGACTTGCTTACTGCTTCTCGATGATGGCAAAGACTTGCTTACTGCTTCTCGATGATGGCAAAGACTTGCTTACTGCTTCTCGATGATGGCAAAGACTTGCTTACTGCTTCTCGATGATGGCAAAGACTTGCTTACTGCTTACCCGATAATTTGAGACCAAAAATATTAAAATCATTAGAAGCCAGTGAAGTGAGAGCCATATAGTCGCCTTGGTGCTTGTTTGTCTTATGTCCATTAGAGGTAATTTCTCAAGAGCAAAATGTGTACTGGAGCAATATGTCTTATGAAAACAGGAAATTGATTTTAGAAGTTTAAAACAACTCATTATTGTGTTTTACGTTTTTTCCTAGCTCAGATTGTGTAGAATGTGATTCTTAAGATAATGCCATTGAGAGATCATATTTGAGTCAAATGGTTGATAAGCCATACAAGCACTGATGGGGCGATATTTCAAAATTAATTTCTTGAGATATCGTTTGGATTATGATCCTTTGCCCAAATCATGGAAGTCTTAATTCAAACAGAAATTACGAAGTATCTCCAACTAAAACTGTGACATGTTTGTATTATTTTTTCTTACATTGCATTTGTTATTCTCCTTACAGGAATGTGACGAGCTCACTTATCATGTACCTCAGCTGTAAAGCAAAGCCTAGATTACCACTTTTGATTGTACACCATTGAAATAGCAAGCAATAATTCATGAATGACATCATCGTGTTGAAAGGCTGCATTCAATTGGACTAGAAACACGCATTTGAGAGATTTATAGACTCATTCTCTTGCGAGTACGATGTGCAGTTAATAACCAGGTTAATCCACCAATAATATGAGAATCGATCGATAAATCTCATTTCATTTAACGTACAACATGCAGAATAGACTCGGCACTATAAAAAGTGTGATTTCAATTGGCCGGGATAGATAAAATGCATAATGAGGTCCCTCTTCTTTGTGACGTCAGCCATAGTAAATTACCTTTAAAACAGGGAATGTTTGCTAGCTTACAGCATTTTGACAGTCACTCGGTATGTCAAAGAAAGCACTACCAATTCTTTATTTTGTACAAAATATCACAACAAAGTACACACAAATGCACATAAATAAGATATTACTAGTAGAAAATATTACTGGTTCTGAAATAACTTATAATAAAATCTGATCTGCAGCCGCTCCAGCACAGAAGAAAAGTTGGAATGCTCAGTCTTTTTTTGTTTTTTTTTTTGTTTTTTTAGGAAGCAAACAGTCATAATACAATTATAATGTTGATAAAAATTAAATAAATGTAGACCTTGAGATCCATAGGAATATTACAGTTATTAGAATTACAAGGTAAAGACAATAAAAGTAAAATTGAAATGAATGAAACTTATTTATCGATATTACCACGGAGCTTGTTCTAATGAGCTCCATTCATTAATCCCTCCCCCTCGCATTTCAGAAAGGGAAACTCGTAGTACGACTCTCATTCATCCCTTTGCAGTCGATCTCAAAACTATGAGAACTTGGCGTTTTCATGACTCATTTCTTTGCCAAACTGCCCGTTTATGGAATGATCTACCAGTATCTGTGTTCTCTTCCCAAATTAATCCGGTTTTATTCAAAACCAACATCATTCACTATTTTCTTGCAGCGCCTCACGATAGAAGCAAGAACTCAAGCAACACCTCTGCGGCACCCTTCCAGGGTGACATAGACCCCCAAGACTTATATATACATCAAATCAGTGGTCAAGTCGCATTCGTAAGGAGAGAATTATGCAAAAGCAATTGGTTTTGATTCAACCCGAGTAAAGTTAAATTTTATAATACCGACGTACGAAATCGTTTCTAAAACTTTCATAGGGGATCAAGCCCGAGCCTTCTGGCTTTGAACGCAAGCCAACAACTCAATATCAATCGAAATATTTCACAACTTTTATTATATTTTTAAATATGGTTTCTTATTTTATGGGCCGTTATCTACCACGATTACTGTTATTTTTGCTGACAAATCAAACGATAATATAACTTTAGTTTACACCATGCTGCTTTGTGGTTTGTAAAATAAACAAATACATAGTTGATAATTGACTCGAGTGCAGAAACAGCAATCTAGGGTTTTTGTTTGCAATGACAAAAATACATGGCAACACAGAGAATCGTTTTCTCATAATTTTCATTCAACTAAATTATTTTCCAGGTAACTACCTAGTTTGCCGCTGTTGTTTCTATACGACTAATTTAATATTTTATTGGTTTTGCGAAACTGCAATTCCTTTGGGAAATTTTTCGCAAATGCATTTATTTTAATTTGAAATAAAGTTTCATGATTGTACTAATAAATATCAATAAAATTGTGATACTCATATTTTCTCTTGAACTTATAATACCTGTATAATATTTTCAAGCAATGGCTGAATACGAATGAGGTCGGAAGATTTATTGAATTTGGAACTTTTTTCTCGGCGAGCAAACGCCAGTCTGGGGCTGCACCACGTCAGTCTGGGGCTGCACCACGTCAGTCTGGGGCTGCACCACGTCAGTCTGGGGCTGCACCACGTCAGTCTGGGGCTGCACCACGTCAGTCTGGGGCTGCACCACGTCAGTCTGGGGCTGCACCACGTCAGTCTGGGGCTGCACCACGTCAGTCTGGGGCTGCACCACGTCAGTCTGGGGCTGCACCACGTCAGTCTGGGGCTGCACCACGTCAGTCAGGGGCTGCACCACGTCAGGATGGAACTCACATCCTAAGCAATAATCATAATCTAAGTTGCAAAGATATACGAGTATTAATTAAAATATATATTAATATGATATTAGGCGAAAATGTTCGAGCAAAAACAAAAAGAATAAAGTGCATTAAAACCATGTTTTACCATTTCAAGTTTTTAAATATTTAACAAAAATGGACTTTCACTGTGTTAACAGATCAACACTAAAATATATATATATTAATTACATTTAAAATTCATATTACATGCATTAGCTCACTGTGGCTGCATTGGAAATAAAACCAAAAGTACGGTTAATAATAATATTAGGATGATTTATTTGGTGAGCGCGGTTTTTGTGTGTATCACACCGCAAGAGCCCTCTGCGAGCTTGGTCGTCGCTGTAGAAAGCACCAACTCTCAAGCAAGACCCAGTTTTATAAAATTAAAAACGGATTTTAATGACCGTGCAAAAGAGAAGAACGATTTCTCTACGTTTCATCGGAGTCATATTCGACGTCCTCAAGAGGCGTGTGTCTTCTACAAAGAAGAACCACGAACTGCTGAGTTATTGTGGTTTGATCGAGTTCGAAGTTTGTAGGTACATTTATTAACCTTCGGTGATGCATCCATAGACGTCGTAATATCCCCACTTGTACAAAAGGACGATATTAAGTCTTCCTGGGAAATCGTCCGATTAATGAAAGGTGGATCATAGAAGTTAGTACTGACCTCCATATACTGGAAAGTTTGTAGCTGTCATCTCTGTTGAAGTTGGGGTGCCTGTGTATTTCGATTGCTTCGTTCACGAGTCGAGGGATGTGAAATTGTTCTTCAGATAAAATCTTTGTTTTATCAAAACGTATCAGATGATTCACCCCTTTCTGTGAATGTTCACAGATAGCAGACTTGTTCGGGTTATTCTCGACATTATGATGACTCTTCTTGTTTGTTTGTTCCAGCCATGTTGCTGTGGGTTCCCGCCCTGCTAGTGGCGCTGTGCCTCTCCCCCCTGGCCTCCTGCCTCCACCCTCCCTCCTACCACGACCACCTCCCCGCCCCCGCAGCCTCCTTCTCCGTCTTCCTGAACCACGACTCCCCCACCGGCCCCACGTCCTACAACCACATCCAGCATGACGAGCCACACGCAGCGGCCTTGAGGAGCTTCCCCAGGAACCCCTTCTTGCAGACTGGATTCAGCAATTTCGGGTAAACTAATGTTCACTGACTTTGTAGCCTGCAACAAGACTGGTGCTAATTTTTCAATGAAATAATTCTTAAACACTAGACCAGTTATTTGACGAAATTGCTAAATGTGGAAAATGGAGTAAAAATAACTCATCACATGTGCTGCTTCAAGAGCTCTTCAGAATTCAATTCTCGCAGTCTGGTTCAGCAACTTTTTCTACCACCAACAAGGAAGCACTTACACTATACGCCAATATCTTGATGACAAAGGTTGCTAAGCTGTTGATAAAAGCTAGCTATGGCATATTGGATCAAACATCTTTGGGGATGATGGTACTTCCTAGCTCTCAACAACAGTGAGAAAAAATAATTTCGAAGATGCTTTCAACTGTGCACCGTATTTGGAGATCGGGCATTCTGAATGTCTGCTACAACCATATCGTCTTACAAAGTAAGCAAAGTAGCCATCTTCATCGCTAATATGCTAAGTTTCACAGATGTGACCGATTTTGCTAGCAATAACATTTTTTTGGGCATGTATGGATCGCTTCTGTTACACTTGCAGGCCCCCAAGTCCCAGTGGTCCCCCTGCGCCCCCCGCGCCTGTGGACCCCGCCACCCTGACCTGCGGCCTGGCTCCCGCGTCCTGCGCCAAGGTCCCCTACCGCTCCCTGGACGGATCCTGCAACAACCTGAGGAATCCTGCGTGGGGAGTGCCGCAGAGTCCTTACGCTAGGCTGCTGCCTGCCAAGTACGGAGATGGTGAGGATATGACCTTGACTGTTGGCTTCCACTGTAGAATAAGTGCTCCTACGGTATGCACACGATAACTTAGCACTTATACTCGTAATTGAACAAAAAAATAGAGTATTTGTGTGCATTGCGTCTGAAATCTTAAGTAAACTCTATCTGACTTTTTGAACAAATGTACTTTTATCCCATCTTTTTAAATTCACGAATATTCTTAGAAGTATTTTGAAGAAAGACAATTGTTTGATTAATTTTTCTACGAGGAAAGCTGGTGTTAACCAATTTTTTTTTATTTCTGTGATGAAAAGAAAGATCAAAGATTACAAAACGGGGGAAAAAACAGATTTTTGGCTTCACAAACCACTACAATCGAGAACAAATTGGGATCAGTAGATGACTTTATTTATGCTACCCAAGACAGATGTTTCCTACCAAACAAACATACGCATCGAAATAGCATGTCAGGAGAATCTATCTATCTATAATCTAAGCTGCAAAGATATGTTAACATTTAATGCTCATATTAAATGCATGCCCACAGACAGGCACATGTAGTTCACGCCTACACATTCTGTATGTGTGCACACAAGTAAACAAAACCTCACATGAACATAAACATTGCAACTCCTGCCGCCTTTTACTAAAACGGGATGGCATTGGCAAAAGTAATAGGTACAATTTTTACAGCACGGGGTCAGCCTCACACTAACTTATCAGTCAATTTAACTTATCAGGAGAATAAGTTGTTTAATTAAGTATTTGATGCATTCTAGGTGTCAGTTCATTCGCCAAGTCCGTCTCCGGCCGCGAGCTGCCTCTGCCCAGGATCCTCAGTCTCCTGCTGTTCCCTGACCAGCCCATTGACGATCCCATCTGGAACCTCAACGCCATGCAGTGGGGACAGATCGTCACGCACGACATGTCCCTGGCAGCTGGAGCCACACAATCTCGTAAGTCGACCTACTGTAAAAAAAAAATCATTAAAAACTTTCCTGATTTTTTGCCTGATTAGTGGAGATCCAAATCTTTCTTTATGTGATACTTTTGAACTTCAGACGATAAATCACCGATTCTAGCATTAACTGCATCTAAAGGTCAGAAATTTTAAAGTCTGACATAAGCCAATGACATAAATCGAGAAGTTTAAGAGAATCGAAGTTTTAGGCTTCCACGGCCGGCTGATGATGTTGGAGAGTTGCTTTCCGGGCTCTGTTGCCGTCGTCTGTGGGAGCTGGAGCTCACGGATTGTTACCCATGTCTGCGATGGCTTCTTCAGCGTAAAGGTGAAGTTGATGATGTTGATGCAACTGATTTACACTTCACTTTCACATCAGCCTAAGACAATGTGGCCTTCAGTAGAGTTTTTTTCTATTATAAGTCATGTTGTTTTCCTGTTCTAACTTGACAAAAATTTTAATCTCATGTTTCAAATGTAGGTGAACGATTATTATTTCATCATAGAACTCTAGTATCTGATCTAGACTGCGAGTTTATTGTAAAAAATGTCAATGATCTTCTTTACCTTGCTAACATTTAGTTTAAAAGTTTGATTTTATAATATTGTTTCGTAAAATCCCATTACAGACAGGCACGCGACCCAATGCTGCACAAACGAGGGTCAGTTTGTCGACCAGGGCGCTCTGAACCAGCACTGCTTCCCCGTCGTGATTCCTGAAGACGATCCCATCCACCAGCTCACCAGAACCAGGTGCATGAACTTCGTGAGAACCATCACTACCAGAGACAGGAACTGTGTAGGAGGATTCTCTCCAGCGGAACAGGTTTGTCAACAAGATTCTCCTCTATATGACCTACCCTTATTTTTTGCTGCAAAAAGCATCACTTAAAAATCGAAACAAGAAATATTAATCCATTGGTTTTGTTAAATTCCAAAGAAATAATCCATTGTATTCACGTAAATTTTTGATAAACTGAAACATACGTTGAATTCGTGTTTGGTTTTAGTTGACTGCTGTGACAGCTTACATGGACATGTCATTGGTTTACGGCAACAACGACATGCAGCATCGTCCTCTGAGAGCAAACGTTGGAGGAAGACTGCTGGTCGAAAACAGACGTGGAAAAGATTACCCACCAACTGAAAACAACTCTACCCTCGTTTGTGAAAGCTCTCAGAGTCCCAATGAACCCTGCTACTTGACAGGTGACATCTCACAATCATATTTGTAAAAACCTTATCGTCACATTAGAAGAAAAAACTTATCTTGTATTTTTTTAGGGGATGTCCGCGTCAACCAAAATCCCCAGCTCACAATCCTTCAAATCATTCTGCTGAGAGAGCACAACAGAATTGCCGACGCTTTGGCTAAAATTAACCCACATTGGAACGATGAGACTCTCTTCCAGGAAACCAGGAAAATCGCCGTTGCCGAATACCAACACATCAACTACTATGAATGGCTTCCAATCTTCTTGGGTACAGAAATTAAATATTTCAAACGTCTTTCAAATATAAAGCTTAATTAAATCGACTTTTCTAACTGATGGATTTCTTTTCAGGATTGGAAAACTCCATCAAGAATGGAATCATCTATCCCAATGCCAAAGGATACGTCAATGACTATGATGCGACTGTTGATCCCACTGTTCTCAACGACCATGCCACAGCTGCCTTCAGATTCTTCCATTCTTTGATTGCCGGACAACTGCAGTACGTTTATCTATCATTGCTTCTATAAACTACACGTATTGCATCCGTATCCTTAAAAATCTATAAAAAAAAAAAAATTCTTGGTCTTAAACTGTTAATGAATTTCATAATTATCAAACTTTGATCTAATTTTTTTGCTTATATTCAGAGATATTTGTTTCTCCTTTGTTCAGATTGATCGGAGAAAGCCGCCAGTCCAAGGGAGCCGTACGTTTGAGCGACTGGTTCAACCGGCCATCCATCATTGAACAAGGCGACAACTTTGACGGTTTGACCCGAGGTCTTGGGACGCAGCCAGAGAAGGCCAGTGACCAGTTCTTCGACAGTGAGATCACACAGTTTTTGTTCAAGAGGAACAACACATTCGGAGGAGACTTGAGAGCTATCGATATCCAGAGAAACAGAGACCATGGACTAGCTTCTTACAATGATCATCGTGCGGCGTGTGGACTTCCCAGAGCTCACAACTTCCATGATTTGACTGATGTCATCTCTAGAGCCGTAAGTAAAATCAATACAGCTTCGTATTATCTTTTCGTTGAACTATCTTTTAGGGTAGAGGACAACAAGGAGATATATATGATTCTCAATAGATTATACTCGTATTATAGATTTCATTGACTTTATGGCCTCAATGGCCTCTTCGTTCTAAAAACTGATGGAAGTCCGTGTTTCATAATGAATAAAAAAAAAAAAAAAAAACGCAACTAAGCTACACATATAGTGTAACTTCTTGCCGCGTTATCCCCGAAGGGGTCGCATGTGGCGAGTTGAACCTATTTATTTTTACAGGTAAGGGCCTTACGCCAACCACTTCAGTTGAAGTGCGGGTTTCCCAGCTCCCGAGGGGGCTGGTACTCATTTCTTGTGAAGGCTGAGTAAACCTTGCCGGTATTTTTATTATGGGGTTTGAAATAAACACCGAAATAGCAAATCATTTCTGACACCCTCCTCGGTGGGACTCGAACCCGAGCTCACGGGGTAGAATGCAAGCACTCTACCAACTGAGACTAAAAATACATTTTTAGTGTTAGGCTGCAGCCAGTTACATCAAAAATGGATATTCTGTAGTAAAACATTTGTTTTTATTTAAATTGACTTTTGCATCTGCTTTTTAATTTATCTATTTTCCAGAACGTCCATCTCCTGTCCACCTTGTACGAGAGCGTGGATGACATCGACTTGACTGTGGGAGGCTCCTTGGAGGCGCTGGTGCAGGGAACCCTGGCTGGCCCCACGTTCCTCTGCATCCTCACCGAGCAGTTCTACCGCACGAGGAAGGCCGACAGGTTCTTCTACGAGAATGGCAACGAGAACGCCTTCACTCCAGGTGTGATATCTCCTATTGTTGATGAAAGTGTAACGTTTATTGTGGTCTTGATAGAATCAATCTAAAAACTATGGCGGAAACTTGATTTCTGACTCATTTTTATATTTTCTTTAAATGATTGAACATTTTTCTTCTTTCTCTTTGCAAATAGTTGAAAAAAAACAAACCGTGGAAATTTAAACTATTGTATTGTTGGTGCAATTTCTGCCTGCAGTTAGCATCTGTCATTAATACAACTGATCTGATGCACCATTCTGTAAATGTCCTCACTTTGCCTCCAGGTCAACTCAACGAGATCCGTAAAGCCAGCGTGTCCAGACTCTTCTGTGACAATGGAGACAAGATCTCCTCCATGCAGCCAAGAGGATTCGAAAGGATATCTGAAGCGTAAGTACACAATCAAATTCGTTTAAACATATTTTCCTTGACTTATAGGTTGGTATGAGGCTGACCACCCATTCTTTAAAAAAAAAAGGTTCACTTTGCCAATGCCAGCCCTGTTTCAGGGAAGGTCTCAAGAATTGCAGTGCTTATTTGTTGAGTTTTGCAGTTCATTTGATGATTTGAGTTCATTTGTTCATTTATTGCAGTTCATTTGAGATTTGGGTTTTTATATTGTAGGTTCACATACGGCATGTGTAAGCGCGAACTTATACGTATTTGTTTATGGGAATGCATTTAATATGAATCTTTAATGTAATATATCTTTGCAACTTACATTAAAAATAAGCATTGGTATCCTTCCCATGCACTTTCATTATGAATTATTTTTCCATTTGTGACACAACTCACATGTAACTTAGTTCAATCAAATGCAACCAGCTATTTTTCTGTGACACTCAGACAATCTAGTTCATATTTTTACTGTCAGATTTCTGGTACATCGTTACTTTATAGTTTCAGTATCAGGCTTCTGGTTCATTTTATTTTATTATGATGTGTTTGGCTCTTGACCTATTATTTTTGTTATATTTTAAATCAAATTCGTCATTCGGTTATTTCGCCTGTTTTAGACCATCACACTCTTCGTCCGATCTGTTCTGCATTTCGAAGTGACACTTCTTTGCTTCCTTTTTAATCATGTGTTGTCCTTGTTCTTCCAGCAACAACCTGGTCCCCTGCTCCAGCTTACCAGCGCTAGACCTCTCCTTGTGGAAGGACATCGGTGCTCCCCATCATGTGCAAGCTTTCCACTCGGCGCCTCTCCATCACGGAGGGCTGTTCGACTTCTTCAAATAGTCCGCGGCACCAGCCAGTTCTAGAATAACTTATTCTAACTCTAAACGTATCTAGGCTTTAGTTCATGGCAGCGGCGAGCACTTCGTAGAGGCCTCATAGTTGAGGACGGAGACTGGTGGAGGAAAATTCAAGAAGAAATTGAAGACAGTTTTTTGCAATAAGTGAGGAAATCATTGGTGACCTTGAATTGGAGTCAGGAAAGAAGAAAAAATATCCAATCATTCATTTAAAATACAAGAGGAAAAACAGATAATAATCTCAAGTCTAAATACCGGCAAATGTTTACTCAAGGCTTACTTTTCGGATATTTGACAAGAAGTTACGTATATAGTAAAACTGACAGTATTCGTGACACCTTAATTTTATAACCAGAATTTTAAAGTTTAGATTCTTTCTCAAGTGTATGTTTGCCTTTATCCTGTGCACGCCGCTATTTAAGTTGTTTTTAATTTAATCAGTCATTTCATTTAATTTTAACTTACTCTGGTAATTCACATTAACTTGATTTCATCCCTCAACTAATACATTGGTATGATTCTGACTACCTTTACTTAGAACGAAATATTTACATCTGTTTCAGGGAAGTGGCAAGAATTGTATGAATCATGATTTTCTGCGAATCAGGGTCTTCATTGTAAATGCACATTCATCATGTATAAGTGAGAACTTATACATGCAACTTAATAATAATATTTTGTATGGTTTGTGTAATGACACTGAAAATTCAAATTGGTTGAATTCTATTACACTTCATAGAATTTAAAAATTCTAATAAAACACTGTTTTATTTTAACAATCATATTAACTAAAATAAAATTAATATAATTGTGAAAATAAAGCAGTGTTTCATTAGAGTTTTTAAAGGTTTAATAGAATTCAATCATATTATAATTGCTGTCAAAAAGTAAATTGTAGATAGAAAAACGGGTTTTTTTTAATTGGCGTTATGAAAAAAAAACAAAACGCCAATTTCCATGACAGTCATTTTCTCCATGACATTTTTATTTTGAAAATTTCTAAAACATTTTGAATCTGCTTAAAAAGCAAATCTTCGCGATTTCCGTTAATTTTAAGTAGACTAATTGCAAAAAACATACTGAATTACATTTTTTTATACATATTCTTCAAAAAACTGATTTCATTTTCAGCTTCGCAGGTGCTTATTTTTAAGGAAACAGTATTTTGTACATATTAAAAATACATTTGATTTTTTTTTTATATTTAAGTTTCTAGCTTACAATTTCGAAATTCTCTCTGAAATATTTTTTTATTAAACTACATTATTTTACATACAGCTGTGACATTATTATTGTTGCCTTGGATCCTCAAAAAAATTGCCAAATAAAAACAAATAAATAAATATTTTGTATTTAAAAAAAAATCTACACTTCGTCACCCTATCAAGAGAATTTAAAATGTTCAGCTTTTGTGTAGAAAAACAAGATACCACGATCAAGTTTGTCATTTTCATTAAATAAATCAAATTAATTTTTGTTACCATAGAGAAAACTTACCACTGTGAAAACAAATTATAAACATAAATTGTAAAAATATTTTTTTATTTATTATTACCAGTTTTTTATTCATAATGCATGCCATTTTAATAATTTTACAAATAAGTTAGAATTAATAAATTGTTATTTTTTTATTTTTCCTGTACTGTCTTTTTATTTCCAAGCATTTTTTTTATAAAAAAGAAAATATCGATTTTGGTTTAAAAAAAATAATCAGTAAAATTCTGTAATAAGAGAATCGAAATAATTCACTCTAATTTTTTGTAATGCGGGTTACGCAAGATAAAAAACAATCTTTTATTTTGTAAGATATTTTACTGTATTGTTTTATTGTATAATTCACAATACTACATAAATAAATAAACAATGTAAATACAAATGTGTTATTTTTTCTCTAATTTTATGTCTTTTTATTTAAATGCCGACAATTAAAACAGGCTTGAACACTATTAAACATTTTTTTTGCATTCTTCAAATACCATCTGTTTACATAAATGCCAAGTAAATTTATTTTCTAGATGTTTCTTTTTGTCACGTGCAAAACATTAAAAATTGGGAGTCTTTATTGAAAAAAGTATTTTTATAAAATAACGATGAATGGAGTGGCGCCAAAGAAAAAGGACTACATGGAGAAATAAGCGTAGTGGCAGATGGTTCACACAGTTTAAATCCGATAATAGTAATATTAGAATGATTTGGTGAGCGCTGTTTTTGTGTGGATCATACCTCAAGAGCCCTTTGCGAGCTTGATCGTTGCTGCAGAAAGCTCTAATTCTCAAGCAAGGCTCAATTGCTGTAAGGCTGAAGGAACCTTTGGTGACCGGTCCTTAGTAAAGGGATATGAATTTTTCAACCCAGCGACGAGCATATCGGAAAAAAGGTATATTTTTTAATTCCACCGTATTTCGAACCCACGACCTTCCATTTACGAGTCCAAAGCGTTATCACTAGACTGCGGACCGGCCATCTAATGTCCGATTTGGAGGTAGGTTCTCGAAGGTGACATTGTACCAGAAGACGTCGATAGGTCTTCTTCATCTGTGTAGATTCTAAGATTGGCTCGCAGCGATCATCATCAACCTTTTCCAACATTCTCCCCTATCGATGTCAATGTATGTACAAGGAACAGTACACATCTGCCAAGATATCCTGTAGGAGCTCTCGGCGTGGTCATCCATGGGCGTTTATGCCCTCTATCATCCCCTCAATGATGGCGCGCGAGAGACTTTCCTCGAGTATTGCGCGTCCTATCCTTGTATATTTATATTATCGGTTGATTATCACCAGATTTATATAAATAACTTTGAGTGCATAAAAGAACACTGCAGTCACAGACTAGCTTTAAACTAAGCGATGTGTTATTGCAAGCTTTGAAATTCATTCGTTGTTATTCATACACGGCAAATCCATTGCTCAACCAAAACCTAACGTGAAGTTTCCGTCCAAAAAAACGATGATGCATGGATCAGTTGTGGATTAAATGTGTTGTGAATAACCCTGATTGACTTTAAGGAACCGTAAACCTTAGATCGGTTAGTAAAGTGGAGACTTCAAGTCCTGATTAGGATCGTAGGTGTTGAATACAGAAGGTTCGAAGCCGAACGCTGTGAAGGGGCGTGAATAAGCCGATGTCTATCAGTGGACAAGTGTCTACCAGTGGACAAGTGTCTACCAGTGGACAAGTGTCTGCCAGTGGACAAGTGTCTACCAGTGGACAAGTGTCTACCAGTGGACAAGTGTCTGCCAGTGGACAAGTGTCTACCAGTGGACAAGTGTCTGCCAGTGGACAAGTGTCTACCAGTGGACAAGTGTCTACCAGTGGACAAGTGTCTGCCAGTGGACAAGTGTCTACCAGTGGACAAGTTTCTAACAGTGGACAAGTGTCTACCAGTGGACAAGTGTCTACCAGTGGACAAGTGTCTACCAGTGGACAAGTGTCTGCCAGTGGACAAGTGTCTACCAGTGGACAAGTGTCTACCAGTGGACAAGTGTCTGCCAGTGGACAAGTGTCTACCAGTGGACAAGTTTCTAACAGTGGACAAGTGTCTACCAGTGGACAAGTGTCTACCAGTGGACAAGTGTCTACCAGTGGACAAGCGGAAGCTGAGACGACGAGGTAAACTCAGTATGGCATAATTAAAATCATAATGTGCGGGAACTCTGATCACTTCAAGCATTGTTGCTTCTTGCTACAAAAGACGAAAGATACCTCTAAATCTAAATCTCAATCTAAATCTAAGCTGCAAAGATATGTATCATTTGTGATTCATGTTTGGACACTCCTACAAAGCGCCTTTGAAGTGACGTAAGTTACGAAATGGCGCTATATTCATATTAAATGCATTCCCACTAGCAGACACGCACAATTTCGCGCTTACACATGCCGCATGTGGACCTACAATATAAAAAAACCCAATCTCAAATGAACATAAGCCCTGCAACTCTTGCCGACCTTCCCTGAAGCAGGGGTGACATTGGCAAAGTGAACCATTTTTTACAGTATGGGTGGTCAGCCGCATACCAACCTATCAGTCAAGGAATCTACCTTGAATATACCTGATTTATTATTTTACTCCATTGTTGCGCCAAGTCACTGATTCAAGCCACAGCATTCAAAGTCAAATAGAAAATTGGAAAGCAATTTGACGATATTGATGCAATCATTAAAGCTAAGAAGTAAACAAGACAAGTGATATGGCAGGAGAAAAATTTAAAATCGAAAATCATATCACTCTGCCCCAGTAGGAGGTTCTAGGGTTAAATTTTCCGAGAGGACTACCGACAATGGATGACCTTAAATAGGCTCCACACAGAACAAGGCCGTTGCTACTCTTTGCTCCATAGATGGGGATTAGCTCCATCTCCAGGATGTGACTGTGGGGCGGAGAACCAGACTGTCCGGCACATGGTGGAGGAGTGCCCCATCAGAAGACACCCTCCTTGCCTGAAATACCACGCCAGGAGCAGTGGATGAAGGGCTTGGATCTTTGCCGTTGACGCGGCCCAACGGCCAATAAATTTGTTGCGCTAGTTGGTCATACGAAGAGTAAAGTAAGGAACAAGAACAACTAAAAATTAAATAAAATAATTATGGATCTAATGTGCGTAGTAATTGTTAATCATTCGGCAAACAAATTATGCTAATCGGCGTTTATTTGCGAGTTTCAATCAACATGAAAATTACCTGAGTCTCAGACACTTCAGAATTACATATTGATAAGCGCAAAATTTGTTCAGCGTGTCCTCAGCAAACATCTACGTTATAAATACACCAGCAGCCGTGGACAGCCACCGGTCTCTCTCTAGACACCACACCACATTAGACAAGCGAGCGTCACCACAATGGTTAAGGTTCTGTGTTTGCTGGGCCTGCTAGCTCTTGTAGGAGACGGGGAGTGCTTCTTGAGGCTGTTCTTCCCTTTCACCCCAACTGCAGGAGTTGCGCCCGCACCAGCTCCCGCGCCGGCACCAGTTCCCACCAACATAGTAGCGACGACCGATCCCAGGAACTCCAATGAGTTTGATCCAAATGAACCGAGAAGAGTTCCCCTGATGACGTAAGTTCTTGCACACACATTTGTTCACATAGCAGCATCTAGTTAGATCTTACAGAACCAACATAATATTCGTTAACT
The DNA here is from genome assembly GCA_951799405.1 of Agapetus fuscipes. NCBI lineage: Eukaryota > Metazoa > Arthropoda > Insecta > Trichoptera > Glossosomatidae > Agapetus > Agapetus fuscipes. The sequence goes on from OX637362.1 coordinate 14,320,112, forward strand.
TCCGTTACATAGAAATCCGACTCGGCATATTATACAGAGCTCGTAGGTTTTTTACTTCAGCCCAATTATTGACTCTGTATAAATCCCAAATCCGCCCCATTATCGAATATGGCAGCCATCTCTGGTGTGGTATGTCCAAGAAGTTGAGTGACCAACTTGATTCTGTGCAAAGGAGGGCAGTGAGGTTGATCAATGATCCTTCTCTGACATCCGATCTGCAGCCGCTCCAGCACAGAAGAAAGGTTGGAATGCTCAGTCTTTTTTATCGATATTACCACGGAGCTTGTTCTAATGAGCTCCATTCATTAATCCCTCCCCCTCTCATTTCAGAAAGGGAAACTCGTAGTACGACTCTCATTCATCCCTTTGCAGTCGATTTCAAAATTATGAGAACTTGGCGTTTTCATGACTCATTCCTTTGCCAAACTGCCCGCTTATGGAATGGTCTACCAGTATCTGTGTTCCCTTCCCAATTTAATCCGGTTTTATTCAAAACCAACATCAATCACCACTTCCTTGCAGCGCCTCACGACAGAACCAAGAACTCAAGCAACACCTCTGCGGCACCCTTCCAGGGTGACATAGACCCCCAAGACTCTCAAGAATTGGGGAGCCTCCCGCACAGGATTCCTTAAAAAAAAAAAAAAAATCCTATTTTTTCTAATACTCGTATCATTAAACTAAACAATCTTGAGAACGACCAGTATTCTCAGCTTTTTGTACGCTTACGCTACTAGCGCTACTAAGCTACACACATAGTGTAACTTCTTGCCGCGTTTTCTCCCGAAGACCTACAGAGAGACAGGGACCATGCTCTGGCCTACTACAATGACTACAGGAAACATTGCGCACTCAAGAAAGCAACATGCTTTGAGGACTATCTCGACCTCATATCTCCTGAGGTTTGTAGACTACGCTATTCACAACTAAGCTACACATATAATGCAACTTCTTGCCACGTTTTTTCCGGAGGGGTCGCATCTAGCTGGTGGGCCCTTTTTATTTGTACAGTTAAAAAGGGGCCGGCTTAACGCCAACCATTTCATTTGAAGTGGGGGTTTCCCAGGCTCCGACGCCTCTCCCCTTTGTTTTGAAGGCAGAGTAAGCCGTGTCTTTTATTTTGGGTTTGAAATAATCTCCTAGAAACGAGAAATCATTTCTGACACCCTCGGTGGGATTCGAATCAGAGATCTCGGCATGGAATGCAAAAATGGAATCGACCGGACTTCTGACACATCTTCGAGTCTTTTTATCGCAATTTTTTTTTTTTTTCAAGAGCGTAAAGGAGCCGTTTAACTGTTTTCACCATTAAAAAATTGCATCGTCTGTAACTGCAACTGTAACTCTGTCACCATTCCGCTAGGGGTGGCCATAGTCTCTGCAGAGCTGCCTCCATTTCTTCTCCTCCAGTCCTTGATTAAAAATGGCAATTCGATTGCATAAATAACTTTATTATTGAAACTAGATTTGAAGTCTCAAAGGTGTTGTTTTCGTATTTTGTTTGTAGCTCTCATAATTCAGAATCCATATTTTTTCAAAAATACTTTTGACATTTACGAGTATTATAGACACTAGCATCGATAGCTAACACTAGCATCTTAGTATGAACAATTAAATCGGAAGTAAAAATCTGTATTCTATCATCTAAGTTGCAAAGATAAACTGACATTTAAGGCCGGTCAATAGCTCAGTTGGTAGAGTGCTTACATTCCATGCCAAGAGCTCGCGTTCGAACCCCACCGAGGCGAGGGTGTCAGAAATGATTTCCTGTTTCGGTGTTTATTTCAAACAAAAAAATGAATCACCGGCAAGTTTTACTCAGCCTTCACAAGAAATGAGTACCAGCACCCTCGGGATCTGGGAAACCCCCACTTCAACTAAAGTGGTTGGCGTTAGGTCGGCCCCCTTACCTGTAAAAATTAATAGGTTCCACTTGCCACATGCAACGCCTTCGGAGTAAACGCGGCAAAAATTTACATTATAGGTATAATATGTAGTTTAATAGTTCAGTAGCGTTTTAAGGCTCATATTTAATGCATTCCCACAAGCAGGCGCATGTAAGTTCGCGCTTACGTATGCTGGATATGTACATACAAAATAAACCAAACCTCACATGAAAATAAACTTTGCAACTCCCGCGGCCTTTCCCTGAAACGGGGTGGCATTGGCAAAAGTTATTCGAGTTTTCACAGCATACGGGGTCAGCCTCATACATTAGTCACGGAACGAAAAATGTGCCTACAGTAATACTACAAAAATAATCACTAAAAATATGATCTTACGGACGTACAAGTCTATAATCAATAAAAAAAAACGTGACTAAGCTGCACATATAGTGTAACTTCTTACCGCGTTCTCCCCGAACTAGTCGCATGTAGCGGGTGGAATCTATTTATTTTTACTGGTAAGGGGGCGGGTCTTACGTCAACCACTTAAGTTGTAGTTGGGGTTTCCCAGCTCCCTCGGGAGCTTCTTGTGAAGGCTGGGTATTTATATTGGGTTTGAAATAAACACCGAAATAGGAAATAACTTCTGACACCCTCGGTGAGATTCGACCCACCCGAAAATAAAAATAGTTATAGTTATACTTACTCGGGCATTAACTGATGTCGCGCCAATTTTTCTCATGTCAGTCATCCTCATGTCATCGTGGTGCATCCTTTCTCAATACTCGCAGTTCTCCAGCTGCAATCATAAAAACATAAATGCTAAGATCAATATACAACTCAGCCACACACGCTTTAGGGAAGTGATACATATGTTCAGAGTGATGAAGTGATGAACTAAACAACATGTTATTGAAATAATTAACACGCGAACTGTGGACATGATTAAATAACATTTGCATTAAATTAGCATTTCGATTGTCAAAGCTTCTTATTTCTTTTCATATTTAAATTTGAAAAGCAGACAGCAGTTCACTTAACTAATTCTAATTTCCAATAAGCAAACATTTCACCCAGAACACAATAAATTGGCTGGAAGTTGTGAACAAAACCATTCAACCGATTAAAACGACAAACAAATTGTTTCTATTGTAAGCAGTAAACAATAAATAGTAAGAATAATCGAAATTCTTTGAATTTACCGGTGGAGAGCTCAGTTGGTAGACTGCTTGCATTCCATGCCGTGAGCTCGGGTTTGAATCCCACCGAAGGTGTCAGAAATGATTTCCCGTTTCGGTGTTTTGATATAAATATCAAACCCCAAAATAAAATACAGGCAATGTTTACTCAGCCTTCACAATAAATGAGTACCAGCCCCCTCGGGAGCTGGGAAGCCCCCAATTCAACTGAATTGGTTGACGTAAGGCCGGCCCCTTTACCTGTAAAAATAAATAGGTTCCACTCGCCACATGCAAAACCCTTCGAATAAAACGCGGCAAGAAGTTACACTATATGTGTAGCTTAGTTACGTTGCGTGCGTCAGTTACGTTTACCGATTCATGAATGACAGAAAAAGTCATTCTTGTTTATTACGACTTAAAATGGACCTATAAGATTATTTTGTCATGTATGGCAGCGGTTTCCAAACTTGCTACCGCGCCTCCCTAAAATCCATCTTTTTTTTGAAAATTCATCTTCGAATATATCGTCGACGGAGGAGGGGTAGACACGCGATTTTCGAAAGATCATTTTGCCCGTAAAACTTCCGTCGACGGGGGGGGGGGGAGGGGGGTTTATTTTACCAGTAAAACATCTGTCCACATAATTTTCAAAAGTTGCCTTCCTAAAAAAAATCTTCGCGCCTCCCTTTCTACATTTTTTTTTCATACTTATACTATTTCACACATTTCTCGCGCCTCCCCTGGCCATACCTCGCGCCCCTTCCCTGGGAGGCACGCCCCCCAGTTTGGAAACCGCTGATGTATGGGATAAAGTAGGTATGTTCAGTTAATAAATGTACCTTACATGGCTGATATCCGGTTAACTAAATAATACCCAGATCAACTTTAACGGTTCTCTTATGGTGCTTTGTTACAAGATCATTAACGGCTTAATTGACAGCCCCACCCTGTAAAAGAGTTTTGAGCTTTATGTACCAGATGGCTACGGCCGGGGAAGACGGCATGAACTTTGTCATGTACCGCTGTCCCGTACCGACGTCATGGCACAACATGCCTTAACGCGGAGTGTTACTCTGATTAACTCCGCTGACATTTTTACATTCACTTAGAATCATTCAAAGATCTAGTTAAAGAGTTCCTCCCAGCTTGTTAATGACTGTGTGAGGGTGCACTGTAATAAGGGAAACCTGTTGCGCACAAAAAAAAAAAGAATAATAATAATAATAGAGCGTGTGTTCTGGTTCCTATCCTGACGAAGACTGACCCCTCGGCTAATTTAATGCAAGGTGTGTACAGCAGTAGGTGGAGGGCACAAGCAGAATCCAATGGTAGGTCACTTAAATCAGGGCGTGTACTTAAATCAGCCGCCCCATCATAGCTCGCCTCCCTTTTACTGGGGAAAAACTAACATCCCCTTTACATTCAGTCTTAGCGCGAGGCGAGCAAGAAGGAAGTGAGCAGGGCATGTATGTGAACGGGCATACTCCCGATGATGGCAGTAACTCGCGCTAGATCCATATCTTGGCGGTATTTTCGCGGGAGTCAAAGGAACAATTCAAGAGCGCCATTGGCTAGTCTGCCTCCCTACTGTCCTTTCCATCTCACCACGTGGCTCACTCCCTCCTCCCATACTTGCGGCAGCAGAAGAGGCTGAATGTAAAAGCAAGATATAGAATAAACAGATTGGTAACATTTCTTCATAGGATAATTACAAATATTTTATACGTTTAAATAATACGTAGCACAGAATAGTCCCCCTTACTAAAAAAATACATTTACAGTCCAATGCCTGGATGTGGACTTGCAGTACCAGTATGTCCGAATCCTGCCTCCATCTACAGGACTATGGACGGTTCTTGCAACAACCCCAGCCAACCGTTCTGGGGTGTTCCCAACAACATCTACACCAGGCTTAGAGGAGCAAGATATGCTGACGGTAAGCAACACTGATTCATAACTGTTTTATTATTTCATCTACGGATTAATGATTTTGAATAATTCTACAGATCTTGAAATAAAATAATATTTTGATCCAATGGATGAAATATTTTCAAGTCATCCATTGATGTTGCCAGTGGAGAAAACAAAGCAATAAGTAAGTAAGAAAAGTAAGAAAAAATAATTATCTGAGTAGCAAATAAAATTGGAGCTTTGGGATGTCATTCATTTTTATGATCAATTCAAGAAAAATCACCTCTTTGAATTCATAGGCCAACGTCGCATCATCCAATCAAGATCTGACGAAGGCTACAGTATTTTGAACCTCTCAGTATAATTTCATTCCAGAGTTAACTGTTTCAGTATTTGTATTCATGTTTATTAGTTCATTTGATGAAACTATGGAACGGCGCTGAACCCCAGTAGCACACTTATTTGATTTATTCAACAATTCTAAATTCTGGTATTGAAATGTATTCCAGGAGTTCGCAGTCCCCGTATTGGCTCTACAAGAGCTCGTCTGCCAGCTGCCCGCGTGGTGCGCACCAGTCTCTTTCCAGCTGGCACCAGGATCAACGCAGGCCTCACTCTCAATGCTATGCAGTTTGGACAATTCCTGGCACATGACCTCTCCATGCTGAGAGATCCCGATACCCGTAAATTCATAAGATTATTACTTAGTTACTCTTCATTTTACTTTTAAACTGTTGTTAGTCAATCAAAAATATTAAAAATAATTAAAAATTCTTCAACAGGTATAATTTTTTTTTGCCTTACACTTTATGATTAAAATACAAACAATTTTTCAATCGTTTTACATATTTCTTATATTTTTGTCGTAAACGTTCTGATAAAAATGATCGATAAAATTTTGTCCGTCCGTAAAATAGACCTAGTGACTGAAACACTGTATTTTCTCTGAGATGGAGCAATAGCCCAAATCAAGTGTTGGTCTCCCATAACCTACGTCTCCTTCTTGTCCTCTATAGCCATCTTCCAATTCACAACCTCGAGAAACTGAAACTCTTACTCGATGAAAATCCAATTTAATCTTACGAACCAAATATTTGTGAAAAATTAAGAATGTCTACACTCTCTGCCCAGCACAATCTGTTTGAATCCATTGAAATCGTTGTTATTATTTCAGCCATCAACAGATGTTGCACCGCCGATCGTCGTTTCCAGAAGCCCTACAGTCCCCTGTGTTTCCCCATCAAGGTTCCACCCACAGACCCAACCATGGGACCCGCTAGTGTCACATGTTTGAACTTCACCAGAACCTTGACTGATTGGGACTTTGGATGTGTTTCTTTGACCACGCCAGCAAGACAGGTGTGTTTTTTAGTATTTTTATAACATTAACAAATAAACCTTCAATTTGAATAAAAAATACTTCGACGTGATAAAAATGTTGATAAAGTACCGTTTCTGTCACTGCAAGAGGCAGCATAATAGTTCAAGATGGCGTCAAGTATGACCCTCATGAAAAATCTCTCTCTGGCTTAGATTGTGAAGGAAAGAGTTATGCTTGGTGTTTCCTTTCATGGTTGAATCAGAAATGAGAAACAAACGTTTCGGACATAGCTCATTGGATCGACAACTTCAAATAGCAGTGGGCAAAGTACCCTGATGGAGTATAATGAAAGAGCTCTCTGAAGTGGCGACCGCGTACCGGAAGCCGCACTGTGAATAGACTCCCACACCAGATGCACCTGTAGACCCCGAAGTGTGCAATGCCAGTGCAGTGCCATCGACTGTGCAATGTCCATAACGCCCATGATGGGCATTGCACAGTCAGCGGTGAGTACCCATGAGGTTCAACCGGTGATAAACTGTTCAAAACTGTAAAAGTGGTGATACCCTTGTGCAGCATTTTTTTAATCTTTTTTTTTTTATATATAAAAATAGATTTGTGGAAAGGAATGCAATCCACCAACCTATTTTGCCTGGCCAGTTGTCTTCATGCGAAAGCAGAAGCTTGTGTGCATGTAACGGCATCTGTTGAACCAGGGTCGAAGTTATCGTCGCGGGATTCGAACCAGCGTTATCCGGTTCCAAATAACCTGTCTTGATCCCCGCGGCCATAACACCGACTGTTGTCGTTTATCATCTTCTTATAATTTTGATTTCAGATTAACAGTGTCACATCTTGGATTGATTTGTCGAACGTTTACGGCATCAACAATGAACGTGCCAGAGGACTTCGCTCATTCCAAGGAGGAAGACTTATTATCGAAACTAGGAATACGAGAACGTACCCACCAACTGAAACTGATAGAGCAGCCAACTGCCCATGCAACACCAACACTGAGACAACTTGCTACAGAACAGGTAAATAAAATTGTAAATTGCTTACAAATCTTTTTTTGAAGCGTTTCATCTTTGACAAGGGCCTTTGCTCGGTCCATCACTTGAAAGTTCCTGCTTCAAGAAATATTTTCCACCATTGTCATCATCATTGACGGAACGATAGCAGGGATATATAATTCCTAGTTTCGTTCATCGACTGTAGCTCCTGCTTCGAAATAACATTCTCTCGATTTTTCCGCAGTTTTTTAAGGCTTACTTTTCACGATTTGTCATAACAACCACTTTCTACATCAGCCGATGTTTATAAGCTGAATCATAGTCTTCTACCCAATTTAGCTGGCTGATGTTTTTCTCCACCGTATCATCTTGATGATATTTAAAGAAATTAGGAGATGTATCTGTTTCTTCTTATGTTGCTTCACTTTCTTCTCAATGACATTCAATGAGTATTGATGTCACTTTGTGAATGTCCTCGTTTTCAAATTTGTGTCTCCAATAATTGTTTTCAGGTGATCCAAGAACCAACCAGAATCCTCAATTAGCCATCACCCAGATAACCTACCACAGGGAGCACAACAGAATCGCTGCTGCTCTAGCAAGTCTCAACCCAACCTGGAACGACGAAAGACTGTACCAAGAGGCTAGGCGCATCAACATCGCATGCTTCCAGTACGTCAGTTACTATGAGTGGCTGCCCAACTTCATGGGTAAGAAGTAACTTTCCTCATTCAAGTATAGAATTCATCCAGAGAAGATTTTAAGTCACTTGATAGGACAACAACCTGGGACTATTGACTATTGTCAACAATAGTCTGAGCATTTCCATAGAAGAAACAACAACAACCTATTGTCCACAAAGCTCCTAAGCAAGAAAAAGGAATGAAAGAGCTAGTTGTCTTTCTTGCAACGTAATAATGTGCAATTAGAAATGATAACAAAACAGAAAATTATTCGAGAACATTGAAATCTGATAAAAAATTATGGGTAAGACCCGAGCAAAATATTTGAAAAGCCAAGAAGAAAAAAATGAACCCTGTACAAACTTTTGTTATTACAGTGACATCTTTGGTTACATCGATCAATACAAATTGGGTATTGTTGTTAAAGTCATTGTCAAAATTCATGTTTTTTTTTTCAGGCAGAACAAATCTTGCAAATCAAGGGATCATCTACTCCACTCCTTCATTTGTCAATGACTACAACCCTCAAGCAGATCCAGGAATCAGCAATGAGTTTGCTCACGCTGCTTTCAGGAAACTACACACCAACATTGTTGGAATTTTCAAGTGAGTTCAATTACCCCCTAAATAAACATAATAGTTGTTCTGAATTCGATGAATCTGACTTGTGAACTATTTCTGTGCTCCTCTGCATTTTCCATTTTAAGCGCATTTATCCATTCTCTTCTTTCTGTTTTGAATAGATTATTCAAATACCTTCATTGGGGTCCTTTAACAACCTGTTTACATACTTTTCCACTTATTTATTTTCAAATATTATTCTTGAGGCAGATAAAATTATTGTGAAAATAAAACTACATTTTGAAAAAAATATTTTTATTTTAAATATTATTCTTACTATATTTTGTTGAATAAGTCTCATTTTGTTTTCAGCTTGCTGTCTTCTACCCGAGCAACCAGTTCCACACAATCTCTGAGCAACTGGTTCTTCAGGCCAAATATCCTGGAACAAGGAAGCAACTGGGAACAAATCACACTTGGCATGTTGACCCAGAATATGGAGGAGACAGATCAAATCTTTGTTGAACAGGTAAACACAAATCAAAGACTCTAGGATGCAAAAACAATTGGTTCATCATCTTTAAGCTAGTTTAAGTCCTCATGTGTAATGTGTATGTCGTATGGATTGCAAGTCGTACCAACGAGCTCATTCATCGGGAGCTCCGTTTGGAATGCTTGACTCTGGTCAATATATGTACGCGCCGTATTCTTCAGTTCTTCGGACACGTTGTCCGTGGCAAGGAGGTTAGTTTGATCGGTGGCTTGTAGGGGAAGGCGGAAAGAGGAAGATCCTCCACACGATGTACCAATAAATAAAAGACAACAGCAGGCACCTCGGTGATTGGAGCACTACGGGCAGCGTAGTCAAGAGAGAACTGGAGAAGAGTGGTTGCTAACATATGGGTAAGGCCAGCCCTCTTCGTTCGAGTTACACTCATCGACACCTTAAGGTAAAACTGAATAAGCGACATATGAAGTTAACTTGGGTTTCTCAGATAAATGCGCCTTTTTCCTATTATTTACGAGAGAAAACTCTATAACAGTTTAAAAATCCCGTGGTTTAGAAGTAACTCATAATCACTGCTTTACAATTAGTCCACTTACTATGAGAAGTTACACCCAATGAAATGTTTTATCCACGACTTCTCAAATCAGTGAATGAGCACTTTTTCAGTTTTCGATATGTGTAGCTATGTATGTTATGATATGTGTAGCTATGTATGTTACGATATGTGTAGCTATGTATGTTACGATGCGTTACACTCATAGATAACGGAATAAAGAGATGTGGTATGGATTCATCCGTAGAACAAAACGCGTGTTCTCATATTTTTTAAAGCTCCGCCTATTGCATAGGTATTTTTCCTATACAAACAAATGTGACTTGTGATTGGCTAAGAAAGTTAAAAACAATAACGTTATCAAAACCACTAATGCATAGGGACGTTTTTCCTTTGCATTTCAATATGTGTGCGTGAGTGACCTAATATCATACCAGAGAATATCAAACAATACCGCTGACTGAAAATCTATTATTTTCTAACACTCCCCAATTTTTTTTTAACATTTCCAAAACTGAAAACCCACAATGGCATTCATTAATTAAATTATAATTTACTTTATAAGTGTGGTCTTGAGCTTACATTTAATTCTAAATGAGACATTTTTACCAATGAGAGCAATTAAAACATAACTTTATAATTTTAGTATTATAAAAATACCTTTCATTCAAATAATAAACAATATAGATAGGTAATCTAATTGCGAGATTGGCTTTTGTAGCTGAAATTCCTGATTGCTACTTTTGAATTACATTATTATTTCTTCATTCATCTTTAGTTCTATAGGCTAGAAGTTGTTTAGCAGTGTAGATATATCCATTCTGATGCTTCCAATTCCAAAATGTCTTAGAATCTTTCTAACGAATCAGTTGGAGGTTTCCCTAATGTTGGCAGTGAACAAAAAGTCGTCGTTGTTGCCGAAGAGTGATAAATTGGGAAAACTATGAAACTCACCTACGAGATCCAATGAAAGTTTTGCTATTCTTTATTCGTATAGAATCATACAGAGTTGAAATATTAACAAAAAAATAGTTTCAATGTTGAGGGTAGGTTTTAATTGAAGTGAATTTTAAAATTGTAAAGAAAATAAAATTAAATGTCAGCCATCATATTATCGCCCGCTTTGAGAAACACTGTCCTATTTCGAGCCTAGGGATGTGACTAAATTCAATACATCGATACATCGTTAGATCGATACCCACTCGATATTCACGATTTTTTTATGTCTGAAAATATGTTTATGTCTACATAAATAATTCATTTTTTCATTACTTTTCCTACGATATATACTTAAATTTACATTATAAAAAATTGAAATGAAATAAATACTCCGAATCAATTTTTAGAAAATCGACCAGATTCAATTTTTTTTGTAGGTAATAAACTAGCTATCTATAACCCGTTATGAAAGTAGAAAGACAAGTAAAGAGAAGAGCATTTTCTGTCCACGTACGTTGAAATCAATTTGGTAAATTTAGTTAGAAAAAGGTGTAAAAAATAGTTCAAATGAGAAGAAAGCATTCAAAAACGAAGTTTAGTTTGTTACGCAAAAAAACACACAATTTGGAGTATTTGAATAAAAAAGATCATTTAAATGAAAACTCGAGTATACAATACAAAATAAAATTATTTTTATTAAATTTATTACACATTTGATTTAAAAAAATAATAATTTTATAAACTTTTAATACAAAACTTTGTTTTATTCCACTGATGTGCATTTTTTATCGTATCTTCATATACCTTAGATATGTACCTTTCGTTTCTTCAATAGGTATCTAGATAAATATATAAGAAACTGAAGAAACAGAAATATCTCTAACAAAAATTCTCATGAGTGGAATAAAACAAAGGTTTTTTATTAAGACTTCTTAAAAACTGTTTTTGTAATCAAATATTTAAAATGGAATTCCACAATGTTTCACCACAAAAATTTGAAAAATAAATATATGACACTTTACAGGTAAAATCTTACACGTATAACAATTGAAAGGTCAATAAAATGAAATAAAAAGATCCATAAAAACTAAAATCAATGAAATACAGCAAAAATGAATTACTGAATCAACTTAGTAGAAATGCAAGCCTCTCTGTAAGACGCTGCCTGCCAAATTTGCTCGTGATTTTTGGTCAAAAAAATAAAATTTAAAAATATACATCAACTTACGCAAAGTAATTTACAAAATACAATATAATTTACAAAACCTGGAAACAAAATCAAGTATCTGCATCCGCCGTAAAAGCCTAAAAACTTAAAGTGCTTGTTGAATGTTAATGAATGTTTTGTCCGACGTTTATAAAACTGCACCAATAAAGATTTCACAGAAAACAAACCCAATATTTTTATTAATTAAAAAACACACTGTTTCAATTCACTTATTATTATTATTATTATTATTATTATTTTTATTTATTTTTTCTACATCCTGTAACAATCAATGTATAATTCTTAAGTTTTGAACTACTTTTTTCTAACACATAATAAATATTTAAAGGATTTACTTCTGCATATATTTGAAGCAAACGTAGTTTTTTTGTAGGTATAGCCCATTGAAAAAGCCTACGTTGCTTTTTCGTTAATCGGAAACAACTTTCTTCAAAATGTGATGAGCAAATCGTGCTTGTCTTTAAAGGAAACCAGGAGGATGGTTTCCCGGTCGCATCAATCCATTGCTCCTTTATTTTTGGATTTTGTGGAAATCTAAAAAAAACAATGTTTATTTTTCACACAGCAAGTAAAAGTTTGTGTAAATAACACCTGGATGGTGAACTTTGGTGACCGATCTTTGGTAAAGTAAAATGAATTTGTTTTCATCCCAACGAAGGGCATTTTTTTTTGTGCTCCGCCAGGAATTGAACTCATAAATTTCCCATGAATGAATTGAAAGAGGTATGTAAGAATAGGAAAAATGGAGGCAGCTCTGCAAAGCCTCTGGCCACCCCTATCGGAATGTCGGAGTTACAGTTACAGTCCGTATAGTTAATCACTAGACTACGGCTTGATATTTTATTTATTTATGAAAAATAAATAAATATAAAAGGTATCGATGTTTGGCATACACAAGCGCGTATTGCACAACACTAGTGATGCTATGTAGAAATGTCAAAAATTCAAGACACCTAAAAGATTGAAATCGATGTAAAACGTTTAATACGTGTGGAATTGATTACTCACCGGTGAAAAGTGATGCCGTGATCCTTAAAGTTTTTATATCGACTTACATTGTTACACTTGACCACACAGCAACACGGCATTTTGATAAAAACCAAGAGCAGTTGCTAGTACAGCAGTATAAACGTGACTGATTTGCGCAATAATACGGATTTTCAACTAATGGGGCTTCCACACGCTTGCCAACTCATCTCAAGTCAAGCGCACAGTGTGTCGTCTAGAACATGCTAGCTGGACAAAATTTTGTCTAATGGACTCATTTTGTCCAGCTAGCATGTTCTAGACGACACACTGTGCGCTTGGCTACAAGGCAAGCGCACAGTGTGTCGTCTAGAACATGCTAGCTGGACAAAATTAGTCCATTAGACAAATTTTTGTCCAGCTAGCATGTTCTAGACGACACACTGTGCGCTTGACTTGTGAATGGTTGGCAAGCGTGTGGACGCCCCATAAGATTTTTTTAAGCATAATTGATTTACCTAGGGAATGCCCTCATACCATATCTCCTTCTTTTTGTGATCTGTGGTTACACTGCTGACCACATCATACGAATACATCTTCCAACATGTCGTCAGTATTGATGACCGCAATGACTGAACAAGTTTATTTAATGATACTTGGAACTCGTCTTCCAGATTACCGACAGGATGGCGGGCTGCAGAGGAGGTTTCGGAACTGATCTCAGAGCCGCGGACATTCAGCGAGATCGAGACCACGCCTTGGGCTACTACAATGATTACAGAGCTTTCTGCGGACTCAGAGTTGCCACTAGCTTCGATGACTACGCAGATCTCATTCCCTTTCAGGTAAATACTTAAATCACCAATTACAAAAAGTTCAGATCCTTATAATTTGAGGTTGGATTTTATATAGCAGTAGTAAGTATTCGAGCCAATTGACTGTTATTGATGTTACTTGAGGTGGGTCTGGTCGTGGCACCAAAAACCTCTCCACTCATTTTTAGTTAGGTTGCCTTGGATAACGGAGCCAAACAAAAGTGGCACAAGAGATAGAAGTAGTATTGTTTTCATTTTTTTTTAAATATTTGTGCTCTCGGGGTGGCTAGGGCCACTAAACGGCGCCATATAAAATTGGCCAATACTATTATTATTGTAACATGAAAAGAATGCGCAGTGAAAGACTGCAAGATGAAACTGCATATTATGTGGTAAAGAGATAACACAAATTTAAGTGCAAAAGAAACATCAGCAAGAAATTGAAACATAAGAAAGACTTGTCGCTGGATAGTATGAAGGCTATAAAATTATCAAATCCTTTTTGGAAAGTTCTGTGCTGTTGTTAACACACTTTAACAATATCTTACGATCCCTTCAATGAAGTGAATAATGTACAAATAAAAGTAACAACTTGATAATGGGATGATATCACCGAAAGCGTTTGAGGAAATAAATCAACTCGTGACAAAAGTATTAGTTTTTGACAGGAATGAAGTATGTGAGGAACTTACAATTAATTTGAATGGAATAAAAGTTGAAGTAGTGAATGAGTTTGACTATTTAGGAAGTAAGTTTGAGGCGAATGGTAAGATGACGAAAGAATTAGAGAAGCGTGCCAGCAAAGGAAGATGCGTGATAGGAGCGTTTGGTAGAATAGCGAAGAATAAAAGGATACCAAAGAAAATGAAAATGGCGGTACACAATTGTATTTTGTTGCCGACCCTGATGTATGGAAGCGAGTCATGGACGTTGAATGAAAGAGAAGTAAATAAGGTATGCACCGTAGAAATGGCCCATCTGAGAAGTATGACAGGAAAAACACTGAAAGATAGAGTGAGAAACGAATGGGTTCTAAATGAATGCGGAGTAAAAGAAAGCGTGAAAGTGAAAGTTCAAAGAAGTGTGATGCGATGGTTTGGACATATTGAAAGGATGAATGAAGACCGACTGACAAAAAGAGTGTATAAAGGGAATGTAACAGGTAAGCGTGGAAGGGGAAGACCTAGGAAACAATGGATTGATCAGATAAATGAGATTGCGAATGAATGGAATCTACAGAGTGGAAACAAGAGAAGAGCATGCATGAAAAGAGTGATGAAATTAGATGAGATGAAAGAAGTATGCAAGGACAGAGTCAAGTGGAGGCACTTGTGTGGAGGTACTGGCCACCCCTAGAGGAAAGGCGGCAGGATACAAGACAAGACAAGACAAGTGCAGAATAGTTATTTATGCCACTGCCAAGTAATGATAGTCTTTTTAACACGAGTGCTAGTTTATGCCATGAGGCGCAGCCGAATGGCACAATAGAAAGCACGAGTGTTACAAAGACTAATTACGTGCAGTGGCATACAATACTTTTTCTACGACCATGAGAGAATTAACAAAATAGTGAATAATAGTCATTTTAATGTACTCGTCTATTTGAAGTAATTAAAACCTTACCTTTGTCAAAACGTGTGATTTATCATTCCCTTCGATTATCTAATCTAACCTAAGTTGTAAAAATAAATTATATTTAGGTTTCATATTGAATTCATGCCCACAAGCCGACACATATGTATAAGGTCGCGCTTTTACATCCTGCATATAAGCTTAAACATTCAAACCCAAAACTCAAATAAACATATGCCCTGCAGTTGTATTGGCAGGTGAACCAAATTTGTACAGCATAGGTGATCAACCTCATACTCACCTATTAACCAAGTAACTTTTTGAGTTTGTTTATTTTTTGCGGTGAAATTTTTTCTATTGTTTTCCTTTCAAGCCTTTTATTTTCCATTGAAAAAAGGAAAGCTTTATTTGGAGCAATCCGATAAATAAATTCGATAAATTTTAGCACTATTAACAATTTTTATTTGACTCTACACATAAAATATACTTATTTATTTTCATCTGAACAGGGCTGAAAGTCTCATCACCACGGTAATTCCTACCTACCGAATATCACTAATATTGTATGAAGCCTAATCAGCTGATCGCTTGCGGCCATCTTGGATTGACAGGTCTTCATACCCCCATACAAGGTTGACATTTGAAATTAAAAAATGGTTCCAATTCTGACAATGCGCATGCGCACATGTTCATTTTAACACGGTTACCGGTTGCATAATGTAACATTATGCAACGGGTGTAGAAATGTATGGCATTGTGATTGCGTTAGCCGTTTTGTAATTAGTAAATTACCAAATGGGAGTAGAAAAAGTCTTTGTTTTTATTTTTGCTTTATTACATAATAAACTAGAATACTGATCAGAGTGATATTTTGAGTAATGTTTTCAGTACATCGCCACTTTGAAGAGCCTCTACGCCAACTACCAAGACGTGGACCTCTCAGTGGGAGGCGCTCTGGAGACCCTGGTGGCGGGAACCCACTTCGGGCCGACGTTCCTCTGCATCATGAACGACCAGTTCCGTCGCACCAGGAAAGCCGACAAGTTCTGGTTTGAAAACTCCGGTTCAGGATTCACAGCAGGTGAGACATAATAAAGTTCATCCAACACAATTGTCGCTCCATCTTTATATGTTAAATAAAACAGAAGAGAATGGGTGTTTATAACCGGTCCGTAGGCTAGTTGCAACACTTCGGGCTCGTAATTGGAAGGTTGTGAATTCGAATCCCGGCAGAGCTTAAAAAATAGCATTTATGTAAATTTTGGTAAAAGGCTTTATCAAAAGACCAGTCACTAAAAAAAAGGTTCATCCAGCCTTACAATAACGGGGTCTTACTTGAGTATTGGTGCTTTGTAGCGACAACAAGCTCGTAAACACCTCTGCGGCACTACAATAAGTGTCATAGACCCCTAGAGTCTCTGAAATGTAGGGAGTCTCCCACACAGGATTTCTTAAAAAAAAAAATCAAATAAGGCTGTTATTAAAAAAAAACCCTGTTGTTTTTAAAAATATGTTTCTTATACTTTATGGCCTTGAGTGACATTAATCAAAATAGTCACGCGTGTTAAATAATTTTTCATCTAAATTTTAAAGTTGGTTTGTTTATATAACTTAAAAAATGACACCACAAAAAAATATTCAAAAAAACTAGTTGTTTTCACATTTTTTTGCTCTCATTTTGTTGTTTTGTATTTTGGAAATTATTTTTTCTTCATAATTATAGAATGACACAAATTCTAGTTTGTGGTGTTATTTTAAATAGAATAATATGAATAGTTTTTGACGTAATATGAAAAAACTAATTAACTTATTTAATTCTTGAAAACAGTTTTTTCATATTATCGCAAAAACTATTTACATTATTCTATTAAAAATCACACCAAAAACTAGAATTTGTATCATTCTTTAATAATAAAGCAATTTTTTTGTTTCCAAAATACAAAACAACAAAATGAGAGCAAAAAAATGTGAAAAAAACTAGTTTTTTTTAAAAAAAATTTGTGGCGTCATTTTTTAAGTTATATAAACAAACCAACTTTAAAATTTAGATGAAAAATCATTTAATACAAGTTATTTTTTTCATTAGGTAATGTCACTCTTTTATTAAGGCCTTAAGGTATAAGAAACATATTTTAAAAAAAAACGGGATTTTTTTTTAATAACAGCCATAAGCAATCATTAATTGACAAAAACTGCCTTTGTCTCTGACGCATGTGCAGAGCTCCTCTACCAGAAGATCTGCACATTCTAAAACGTCAACAAGTTGTGACGTCACATGACCGGATCGTAGGCTAACTAATATTTTCCTGATTTTTTATACATTTTATAAACAAAATTCTATTAAACGCTGTTTCTTTTCACATAATATATTGATTTATTTTAATTTTAAATTACAAACGTTTTCGACCTTACAGGTCATCATCAGGTAGGAATACAATAATATTTTGTTATTAGTAGCTTACTTTACTTACATAGACGTGTGACGTTTGCCCGCCGGAAAAATGTCAAAACTCGAAAATCCGCAAGAAATCGTTCCTACTCCATTCTGTTCTCGAACATTATGCAATCGCTCCTACTCCATTCTGTTCTCGAACATTATGCAATCGTTTCTACTCCATTCGGTTCTCGAACATTATGCAATCGTTCCTACTCCATTCTGTTCTCGAACATTATGCAATCGCTCCTACTCCATTCTGTTCTCGAACATTATGCAATCGTTTCTACTCCATTCGGTTCTCGAACATTATGCAATCGTTCCTACTCCATTCTGTTCTCGAACATTATGCAATCGTTTCTACTCCATTCGGTTCTCGAACATTATGCAATCGTTCCTACTCCATTCTGTTCTCGAACATTATGCAATCGCTCCTACTCCATTCGGTTCTCGAACATTATGCAATCGTTCCTACTCCATTCTGTTCTCGAACATTATGCAATCGCTCCTACTCCATTCGGTTCTCGAACATTATGCAATCGTTCCTACTCCATTCTGTTCTCGAACATTATGCAATCTTTCCTACTCCATTCGGTTCTCGAACATTATGCAATCGTTCCTACTCCATTCTGTTCTCGAACATTATGCAATCGCTCCTACTCCATTCGGTTCTCGAACATTATGCAATCGTTCCTACTCCATTCTGTTCTCGAACATTATGCAATCGTTCCTACTCCATTCGGTTCTCGAACATTATGCAATCGTTCCTACTCCATTCGGTTCTCGAACATTATGCAATCGTTCCTACTCCATTCGGTTCTCGAACATTATGCAATCGTTCCTACTCCATTCGGTTCTCGAACATTATGCAATCGTTCCTAATCCATTCGGTTCTCGAACATTATGCAATCGGATAAATTACATCTTTGAAAACACTTTAAGTTTCGCAAACTTAATATAATAAAAAAAAACATGAGGTTTTGATAAAATCCTACGTTTTTTTCCTGTCCTAGAAAAGAAATCCTGTACGGGAGACTCCCTAGATTCTAGAGACTCTAGGGGTCTATGACACTTATTGTAGTGCCGCAGAGGTGTACGAGCTTGGTTGTCGCTACAAAGTGCCAACACTCAAGCAAGACCCAGTTGCTGTAAGGCTGGATGGACCTTTGGTGAACGGTCATTGGTAAAGGTTTATGATTTTTTCAACCCAGCGAAGAGCAAATTGAAATGGTATATTTTTTATGCTCCGTCGGGAATCGAACCCACAACCTTCCCATTCAGAGTCCGCAGTGTTACCACTGAGCTACGGACCGGTCAGTTATTGTGTTTACTTTTTTATTTAATTTGTCATGTTTTCTGTTGCAGCCCAACTAGCGGAGATCAGGAAGGCGTCCGTCTCCCGCCTGTTCTGCGACAACCACGCTGGCGTCACCAACATCCAGCCGTACTCCTTCAACACCATCTCAGGAACGTCAGTACCCCGCACTGTCATTCTCAAAGCTAGCTAAGGGCCGGTATTTTCACATTTTAAGCTAAAGTAGTTTATATAGCATATTTTACGCCCGAGATATGCTATAGTAACACCAAAACAGTATTTTCATTCCCATTTTGCCTATAGGCTATCTTTAGTATATACCGAAGATACCCGAAGTAATTGCATTGCTACCATCATGGCTACCATCGTGACAAAACTTGAAAAATGTAAAAAAAACCTCAAATACTGCATTTGGCCACATAAATAATATGGTAAACAGCCACGAATTCAAGATTTTTTTGTCTATGGTAGTTTTTTATAACTGTCAGATGCCATATTGACGTCCGCCTGCAATGCGTCAACAATAATAATAATAATAATAATAATAATTTTATTCAATAAAATATACAAATAATAATTTACAAAAATTACTACAAAAATGTACACCAAAGCACATCTTAACATTATATTACATTACATTTGTACACATTTAACTTAACAAGAAAATAATATGTACATGTGCCTGAACTAGGAAACTCCTGTGTCTCAGGCGTGGAGAACTTCTACACAATATTATGTACCTAAACAATTATTTCTACATGTATTCATATTTTTATACTATTATCTTAAATCCTGATTCTAATACGAATAGACTTAGTTGCTCAAAAAAATTAAAAACAAATTAAAGCAAATAAACAAAAGTAAAATAGAAATATAAATTTACTCTACTACAATTAAGAGCTTCTCTGTATCTTCGTAGGTCATATCTTGTAGAGTGTTTTGGAGAGTTAATTTACAATTTGTGAAATTCAGGGGATATATGTCCAACAGTGCATTTAGCCTATTGTAAAGGAATGGCCCCAAGAACACATAGAATTTTTTTGTGAAGGCATGTCTTATAGCTAGTTTTTGTGGACATACTAAATTCTTTTGCCTTTTGTTTGCTAGCTCAGTGTTGAAAGGAATGTCTGCATGTTGTTTAAGGACAATGTTCACAATGAAAAGCTGTCGCACTGTTAAGACTTTACAAGATTTATATAGGATGTTGGTTGGGAAAAAGAATGGCCGAAAAGTTGACACTTTGAGAATTGCTCTTTGAGCTCTCTCTATGGTTAGTATCAGAGTTTTATTTGCTCCACCCCACGAAGTGATGCAGTAACTTATCAAGGATTGGCATAAAGCGAAGTAAACTCTCCTTATTAAGTTTGTGTCTGCAATATGACGCAATTTTTTGAAAACAAATATCAACTTACGAATTCTGCTGCATAATACTCCAATATGGTTTTTAAAAGAAAGGTTTTCATCCATTATTACACCTAGGTATTTTACTATATTTGTTATTTTTGATGATGATACAATGATGGCGCCCTGTGATAATATGATATGATTTTAAATTATAAGTGAGTAAAACATTTAGTAAGGAATTTAAAAACGGATTTTACAAACTGTGTTGTAGATAGGTTCATAAATCCGTTTTTCATTTTTCAAGTTTTGTCACGATGGCATCAATGGAATGACGTGGGAATGACTTCGGGTATCTTCGGTATATACTAGAGATAGCCTATAGGCAAAATGGGAATCAAAATACTGTTTTGGCGTTACTATAGCATATCTCGGGTATAAAATATGCTATATAAACTACTGCAGCTTAAAATGTGAAACTACCGGGCCTGACTGCGCTCACACAGCTCGAGTCTTACCGTCTACATATTATGGTCTAGAACAGTGATTCACAAAGTGGTCCACGAGATGCTCGACGGGGTCTACATTAACGTGGCATAAAATTGGGGGTCCACAAGATGTAAGAGGGGGTCTACGAAAAATTACACAAACCCGTGGCCACCCATTTATCAAAGTGCGTGTCTACCCCCCCCCCCGTCAACAGAATTTTTGCGGACCAACTATTTTAGGATATTTGTTTTGTTGCCTATTCCTACTCTGGTCGCTCAAAACGAGCCTCATACCAACCTATAAGTCAAGGAATAATAAATCTATAATCTAAGTTGCAAAGGTATCGCCACCTTACCTAAAGATAAAACTTAATAAGTGCTGATTGCCTGATTTGAGAAATTGTGGATTAAATATTTTATTGTGTGTAACTTCTCATAAAAGTGAAATATTTATAAGGAAGTGCTCATTAACAAAGTCAAAACTGAAAAAACTTGTTAGTGTTTGCTCCCGTAGAAAACCATGTTAGATTAATATGTCACTTATTCAGTTTTACCTTTAAGGTGGAGATATTGTATAACTAAAACGAAGGGGGCCAGCCTTACGCCAACCACTTCAATTAAAGTGGGGTTTCCCAAATCCCGAGGTGCTGGAAGAATGACTTAATCTTTCTGGTATTATCTCCAATCTTAAAATTGAAATCCAAAAAATAAATGGACATAAACCCTACAACTTTTGCCAACCTTCCCTGAAATAGGGGGAAGTTGCAACCCTTGTCGCCTTTCAAAACTGGGGTGTAAATAGCAAAAGTGAACCAATTTTACAGTACCTACGGGTTATCAGCCTCATACCAAACGATTATTCACGGAAATAAAATAATGAAAACATTATCAAAGTAACAATTAAAAAACAATAATGGAAGCGACGTTTAAGGAATTTGCATATTTTCAAGCTGATCCAATAATGCGTACAAACATATTAAGATAATGCTGTGAAAACATTCACAATCATCAAAACGCTGACCTCATTGTCATTGTCCTGAAGCACGAGTTTATAGAAATCATCATTTGAATTTTAGCTTATTATTCTGAGTATGCCCCACGCAGGTGCTATCGAAACGTTTCAAACCTAATTAAGCGTCTTTTTTTTGTTTATTTTTCAGGAATCCTGTCGTCCCATGCTCCAACCTTCCATTCGTGAACCTGGCCATGTGGAGGGCGTAAAATTATATAAGTACTACAATACAATCAACATGTTATATACTGTTTATTAGATATGTACATCAAGTTAATTAACGAATAAAAAATAAATAAGGTTGTTCTTCAATGCCGCTTCAGCCTGATTAGAGCCTTGGCGTCCTGTAACCTCAACAAATGTTAATAGTACTTACGGGTTGGCAGCCTCATACCAACCAATCATTCAAGGAAATAAGATAAAAACACAACTAAGCTACACATATAGTGTAACTTCTTGGCTACGTTATTCCCCAAGGGGTCGCATGTGGCGCTTCGAGACCTATTTATTTTTACGGGTAAGAAGACCAGCGTCACGACAACCACTTCAGTTCAAGTCGAGGTTTCCCAGCTCCCGAAGAGGCTAGTTCTCATTCCTTGTGAAGCCTGAATAAACCTTGCCGGTATTTATTTTGGGTTTGAAATAAACACCGAAACGGAAAATCATTTCTGACACACTCGGTTGCGATCGAACCGTTGCTCTCGCCATGGAATGCAAGCATTCTACCAACTGAGCTATTGAACGGACTTTTTACGACCTTAGTTTACGCTATAAAGCGCCAATTCTCAAGCAAGACCCATTTGTTCATTTGCTGTAAGGTTGGATGGACTATTCTCATAGTAGATCTGTATTCAGTACTCCCCTCCTGTGATGCAGAAGACCATTGCGTGGCCTGGTAGGCGCTGGTCCTCTGGCATTCTAGGGTGATTACATTAAGTAATATGTTGGCAGACTGAGACAGACTGAGGACGTGCCAAAAGCCATTGAAAGGAGGATCCAGAGAATCAGCCTCAGATACAGGGTTCCTAACCAGGATCCGTAGACGCACTGGTGTCACTGATGCTAGACAGCGAGTGGCCTGTTTAAAGTGGCGCTGGGCTGGTCACGTCGCAAGGCAGGACCATGACAGGTGGCCAAAAACGATCGTCCAGTGGAGGCCCAGAATGTCCAAGCGGGGAGACCTCAACTGAGGTGGCTGGACGACATCAAGGAAACTCTAGGCAGTATGGCTGAACACAGCAGCCGATAGACAAACATGGAAAAGCTCGGAGGAGGCCTACGCCCAGGAGCGGGTTGAGAAAGGTTGAGGAAGAATAAGGAAGAAGAATATTAAAAAAAAAACTTAACAAAAGGTGGCATTTTAGGTTTCATTATTTTTTAGGTATCGAGTATTATTTTATATTATATATTATAGAGTACCTGATGGCAACGGCATTAAATGTCCATTTGAAAAGTACAAGTGATCTTGATGGCAGCAGATAGTCAGATAGTCAGCAACTGAGCCATGTCTGAGTGAACTAGAACATCCTACAGGGAGCAAGTTAGCAACTGAGCCATGTCTGAGTAAACTAGAACATCCTACAGGGAGCAAGTTAGCAACTGAGACATGTCTGAGTGAACTAGAACATCCTACAGGGAGCAAGTTAGCAACTGAGCCATGTCTGAGTAAACTAGAACATCCTACAGGGAGCAAGTTAGCAACTGAGCCATGTCTGAGTGAACTAGAACATCCTACAGGGAGCAAGTTAGCAACTGAGCCATGTCTGAGTGAACTAGAACATCCTACAGGGAGCAAGTTAGCAACTGAGCCATGTCTGAGTAAACTAGAACATCCTACAGGAAGCAAGTTAGCAACTGAGACATGTCTGAGTGAACTAGAACATCCTACAGGGAGCAAGTTAGCAACTGAGCCATGTCTGAGTAAACTAGAACATCCTACAGGGAGCAAGTTAGCAACTGAGACATGTCTGAGTGAACTAGAACATCCTACAGGGAGCAAGTTAGCAACTGAGCCATGTCTGAGTAAACTAGAACATCCTACAGGGAGCAAGTTAGCAACTGAGCCATGTCTGAGTAAACTAGAACATCCTACAGGGAGCAAGTTAGCAACTGAGCCATGTCTGAGTGAACTAGAACATCCTACAGGGAGCAAGTTAGCAACTGAGCCATGTCTGAGTGAACTAGAACATCCTACAGGGAGCAAGTTAGCAACTGAGCCATGTCTGAGTGAACTAGAACATCCTACAGGGAGCAAGTTAGCAAATGAGCCATGTCTGAGTGAACTAGAACATCCTACAGGGAGCAAGTTAGCAACTGAGCCATGTCTGAGTGAACTAGAACATCCTACAGGGAGCAAGTTGGATTCCATTTTTGTTTTCTAATCTAATCTAATCTAAGTTGCAAAGATATATATCATTTAAGATTTATATTAAATGCATTCCCACAAGCATGAAGCAGATATGTATAATTTCGCGCTAACACATGCCGCATGTGGACCTACAATATAAAAACCCAATCTCAAATGAACATAAGCTTTGCAACTCTTGCCGTCCTTCCCTGAAACAGGGGTGACATTGGCAAAGTGAACCAATTTTTTACAGTATGGGTGGTCAGCCGCATAACAACTTATAAGCCAAGGAACATACATGACAATTACATTTTTTACATCAATAAATAACAATATATACATTTTCTAAATAAAAATTACGCACTGAAACAGTTTTATTCAGTTTTATTAAAGTATGAAATAGTTGATCTATTTAAAATTCAAAAAAACAAAACAGTTGTTTAAATATAATCTAATATCCAAATAAAAAATATCTGTTTCAATACTAACACAACTGAGTGTATACGACAGTATTTTTAATTAAGCAAGGTTGCACAAATTCACCATAAAATGTTTTTATTCTCCTTTTTTAATTATTTTGCCGAAAATTCTCTCTAAACATCGATCAATATGAAAGATACATAATATATCACATGTTTTTTTATGGGAAATTGTGCCACGGAACGAAATAGTTGAACAAGAAAAAAAAAGAAAAAAGATTTTTGCTTGGCAGTCCTCGTGGCGCTTGATCCCTTGCAACCATCGATATATACCTCCATGCTTGTCATACGTGATACGTCAAACGGCTTTGATGCTTCATCTAGTTATTTTATATTGATCGATGATTTTATATATTAAAGACGTTCTCCCATAATCTCTATACTAGAGCTTTCAAATAAGTCCAAAGTGAGGGAACGCTGAGAAAACTATGGCTATTTCAGGTAAGTGAAATTGTGAAAGAATGCGATGTACATGTTTTTTATTTTATTTTTATTTTATAAAAAAAAAAAATTGTGAAGAGGACTGCAATTCACCAACCTATTCTGCCTGGCCAGAAACAGGTATTAATGTAATCATTTAATAATTCATTATTGTTTATTATTAATGAATTATTAAATAATAATTACCCAATAACATATGTTGAACCAGGGTCAAAGTTAAAGTCAAGTGACCCAAGCGGGGATCGAACCAACGTTGTTCCATTCGAAACACGCTAGAAAGATCAGCCCTCTTGGCCCCCGCGGCTATAACCCCGACATGTTGTGTATAAGATAGAAATATATAGTAATATTTATATTATAATTCCATAACCTAAGTCGAAAAGTTATACTTACATTTACAATTCACATAAAATGCATGCCCACAAAGAGACACGAGTAAGTTCGCGCATACAAGTGCTGCATGTGTAGTGTGTACCTACTTAAAAATTAAAATCCAAACCTCAAATGGACATGAGCCCTGAAACTTTTGCCGACCTTCCCTTAAACAGGGCAATTGGCAAAGTGACATTTTTTTACAGTCAGCCTCACACCAACCTATTGTTATGTTAAGATGGAAAGGTATCTCCAGGATACTTACATCCGGCTAGCTCTCACCAGCATCACTCTCAGGGCGTGGGGTTCTTTCCTTGTGTTGCTTACTTGTATTTTGAGAAGGGTTGTATATTTAAAAGATAAGTTTAACATGAACAAATAAGGGTTTATTTACTTTAGTAATATGGGGGAAAAAGGGAAAATAAGGGAATGGCCCGACCTGTACCTTGTCACTAAAACACTCCTTACTCTGTTGACTGGAGTTCCGAACTGAAGGCCTGGGGAAGCGCCCCAGGCTAGCGGCGGCTCACTAGGCGGACGCTTCCACACGTGGGAGCCCCTGGGTGGACGCTCCTAATGCACCCGTCTCTAGTCCACAAGGCGGGTGCCATGCTGGCAGGAAATCCAAGTATGTAGATGGGGAGGAGGGAGCTACATAGTAATGCACCCTTTTGCACCGCTTGGTGCTTGGTCGCCAACGTCTGCATCTGTTCACCTCTGGCCGAGAACTGACGAGCGTGGGCCGATTAGTTCGCACGGCGCAGTTCGGCCGCTTCCGTGACCGTTTGGCTCCGTTCGGCTCCGTTCAGCCCACAAAACACACTGTACACTTCGAGATTGTTCTTTCTATGTTATTTTAAAATAACATAACACTATTTAAGTCAAGGAATTGTGAATGGATTTAAAATGTGATATAAATTAAAATGAGATATATGAATAAAAAAAAAATTGTCAGGAAGAACGCGACGTCTCCTGCAATAAAAATAAGTACCGAGCGGGACATGTCAAAAATCTTTTAAAAACAATAATATTATTAGTACTTAGCAATTGCTGCCAACTTTGCGTTCAGCACAATTTATCCATTCGTACCTAAACATTTGTTAATTCATTTAAATTTTAATATTATAATATTTAACATGTCATGCGTCTCTCAAGCCAATTATATTTATTTTAGTAATTTAAAGATTACGTTTATGTACTTTAACATCTTCACTTTTTTTAAGCACCTTTATTTACTTTTGTTTCCCTTATATATTCACTGGATGTTCCCTTCGTCATTTGTTTTGTATTTTCGAATGATTATAATTGTTGCACTAACGCTTTACTGTCTTATGCTACTGTTACATTTTTATCTACTGTCTTTTTTGCACTACCATTTTTTTAATAATAATAGAAACGTGTTCATGAAATATAATGAATTTTGACTAGAATTTTAGTGTGTAGGTATTAGTGAGTGGGAAAAATTAAAATTGTAATTAAAAATATTGGCATGTTCAAGTGAATGTAAGGCTGATTTGATATATGTAATTCTGTTTTTATCTCTTATTGTTTGGTGTCATTACGGTTATCATGATTATTTTAATAGGTTTTATATTTTATATTTTGTGTTTGAAAAAAAATAAAAAATATCTTACTATCATTAGTATTTATATTTATATTCTGTTTTATATTCTTTTTTATTTTAATACTTATATTTAATGTCAACATTGTATGAAAAAAAAAATATCTTACTGTCATTAGTATTTATAGTTATATTCTTTTTTATATTATTTTTATTTTTAATACGTATATTTAATGTCAACAATGTAATTGGGAAGGTACAACGTCAATTGTATGTATTTTTATTATTATTTTATATATATATAAAGTGATCTTATTTGATTTGGTTGGTGATTATTTTTTTTTTTTTCTCAAAATCAAACTTCCTCGTGTTGGCCGCAAACTCTGCAGAATCTCTCAGCCAACCTGTTATGTTATTTTTATAATAACATTTGGAATGAAGTCAGTGTGTACAGTGCATGTTTTGTGGCCGAACAGAACCGAACGGTTACGGAAGCAACCGAACTGCACCGAGCGATGTCATCGTGCCGTCGAATGTCGCTCGCCAGTTCTCGGCAGTCTACAATCACGCGCGGACGAAGGAGGAGGTCGGACACAGCGCTGTGAAGCGGCAATTACTGCCTGGCAATTACTGTTTCCTAGTTGGGGCCCCCATGGACTTAGCCGCGAGGCTTCCACGTGGGGACATATGCATGGAGCATCCTCCATCCAAGGCACCCGCCTTATGAACTGGAGCCTCGACGTGTTGAGGCATCCGCCTCATGGACTGCGGCTCTCGGAGGGCGAAGCCCCGAGCCGTGAGCATCCCCTCCCGGGCTTAATGTAAGCTCGCCTAGGACTCCAGCCTACAGATCAGTGCTTCGTGAAAGTGAGCCGCGAGAACTGTGATTGTGTTTGAGTGCTAATACCGGTCTGGTTATTTCCTTCTCCACTATCCCTCTTTCCCTTTTTATGGATTTAACTTTTATATTTGACTTTAACTGATTAAATCTCTTTTGTTAACATTAGCTCTTATCTTAGTAATATACAACCCTTCCTAAAATACAAGGTGAGCAACACAAAGAAAGAACCCCACGCCCTGAGAGTGATGCCGATGATAGCTAGCCGGAGTGAGTATCCTTGTAGGTACATCCTGAAGGTACCTTCCATTAAGGAAACATAACAAACCCTTGTGGAATAGAGGCAAGGATGACAGTTACAGTAAGATGGATATTCTGGTAAAACCTGTACAATACCAACCCTGTAATGTGTTATCTGCCTGCTATTCGCACGATATGTGCGTATGCAGACATACCTGTACTAGGGATGTGATGGTAATGACATGGCGGTTTCGGATATCTAGTTATTTAGAATATTTACTAGGTTCAGTTGCGGATATTCGATTTATAAGGGATGAAGTCCGAACGTTTTTGAATTTGGAACCTTTTCTCGGCGAGCAAACGTTAGTCTCGAAAGGGACTGTCGTACTGAGCAACCGATAACAAAATGAATGCCTTTAGTATGCCTTTTTCTTATCATTTCCAGTAATAGTATGCCTTTTTTCTAGCATTTTCAGCAATAGTATGCCTTTTTCCTAGCATTTTCAGCAATAGTATCTATGCCTTTTTTCTGGCATTTCCAGTAATTGTATGAAATTGGTTTCATGATTTAATTTTTTTAGTGTCCATGTTTATATTATTATTTATTGATTTAAAAAATGTAATTTTTTTTCACCACCATACTGTACCCACCCATACTGTAAAAAATGGTTCACTTTGCCAATGTCACCCCTGTTTCAGGGATGGACGGCAAGAGTTGCAGGGCTTATGTTCATTTGAGATTGGGTTTTTATATTGTAGGTCCATATGCGGCATGTGTTAGCGCGAAATTATACGTGTCTGTTTGTGGGAATGCATTTAATATAAATCTTAAATGATATATATCCTTGCAGCTTAGATTAGATTAGATGAGATTAGTATGCGTTTTTTCTAGCATTTCCAGCAATAGTATGCCTATTTCCTAGCATTTCCAGCAATAGTATGCCTTTTTCCTAGCATTTCCAGCAATAGTATGCCTTTTTCCTAGCATTTCCAGCAATAGTATGCCTTTTTCCTAGCATTTCCAGCAATAGTATGCCTTTTTCCTAGCAACCCGGCCGCGTGACAACACAATTTCGTCAATGCCAAATCACGTGCGGACCTCTCGTAAAAGCATATACAAATGTATCTACAAATAAGCACATCAATTGCACGACTCTATTTCTAAGTCATCGTTTGGTTTTACAATCAGTCAAAAATGCAGAAACTTAATTAAACATTCTTCATTTCTATTGCGCTCGCAACTAACGTGACTAAACTACACATATAGTGCACTTTTAGAAAGGGGTTGAAGACCCACCTGTTCGCGCGCTCATATGAGCAAGCGCCTTTGGGATGACCAAGAGTCATGAAAAGGCGTTATAAAAATATTGTATTATTATTATTATTATTAAGGACAGAAAGAAATGGCGGTTAATCTGTGATGTTGACGGCTAGGGTTTTTAAATTAAAATTTGTTTTCTGTAAGTTTTTGATGTCCATACATATGTATTATAATTTAGGGATTTTAAAAATGTAATTTGTCATGTATGTTCCTTGACTTATAGGTTGGTATGCGGCTGACCACCCAAACTGTGAAAAAATGGTTCACTTTGCCAATGTCACCCCTGTTTTAGGGAAGGACGGCAAGAGTTGCAGCGCTTATGTTCATTTGAGTTGGGTTCTTATAATGTAGGTCCACATGCGGCATGTGTTAGCGCGAAATTATACATGTCTGCTTGTGGGAATGCATTTAATATAAATCTTAAATGGTATATATCCTTGCAGCTTAAATTAGATTAGATTAGAACTCCTTGCGGGGTTTCCCCCAAAAATATCACATTTAACGAGTGAAACCTTTTTATTTTTAGAGCCAAGAAGACCGACCTTACTACAACCACTTTAGTCGATGTGGGGTTTTCCCAGTTCCCTAGGGAGCTGGTACTCGTTTCATGTAAAGGCTGAGTAAGCTTTGCCGGCATTTTATTTTGGATGTGAAAAACCCACCGAAACATAAATTCTTTCTGACATCCCCGGTGGGATTCAAACCAGAGTTCTTCACATGGACTGCAAATACTCTACCAACTGAGCTCTATCGACCGGACGTTGTTCAATATTATCCTATATTATTTTATAAGAAGTATATTTGTGAAGAGGAATGCAATTCATTAACCTATTTTGCTTAGCCAGAAACATGTATTCACGTTATCAATTAATAATCCATTATTTAATCTTTTTAATGAATTATTAATTAATAACTACCTTATGACATCTGTTGAACCAGGGTCGAAGTTATTGTCGATGGGACACGACGCAAGCGAGTTAAAAATTGGAGCATTGACGCCTTGACCGTCCTAGCGACAATATTGGTATAAGGCTGATCCCCCATACTGTAAAAAATGATTCACTTTGTCAATGTCAAAAAGTTGCACGAATTATGTTCATTTGAGGTTTGGATTTTAATTTGTAAGTGCACATGCAGCATTTGTAAGCATGAATGTAAGAGAGAAAGCATATCTTTGCCCTTTGATTATAGATTATTATTATATAGATCCGAAATAATTTTTTCGAAATAGTTTCTTTATTTCGGATATCCCATAGTTTTAGTGACGGATACGGATACCCATAACATCCCTGACCTGTAATTTTAAATTATAGTTAGCTGTATTATAAAAATATGCGTGTGTGTGTATGGCGACATAAAGTCAACACTAATTGTACTGAAATATCTATAAAAGACGCGGGCACACATTTTTGCACGATCCATTATTTGAATTCAATCATATTACTGAGTAACAATAACGTAAAATAAAGAATGGCTAGACATCTAGTTGCCGCATTCTTAGTGCTCCACATTTTGCAGTTTGGTGACGGCCAGACGCTGCAGAAGGCCGAGATGTCACCACCAGTTTACGGCGCTAAAGCCGACAAGTGCAAGGGTAAGATCGCAGGGCCTGCATTCGATGCGAGAAATTACGACGAATTCGACACAAGTCCACAGAAACCGTTCCCTCTAAAAAAGTAAGTGAATTTCAATGATTTTAATTGCATGTATTTTAAATAAATTTGTAAAGAGGGATGCAAGAAGTATGCAAGGATAGAAAGAAATGGCGGTTGATCTGTGATGTTGGCGGCTAGGGTTTGTTAAAGTGAAATTGGTTTTATGATTTAGTTTTTTTTTATGTCCATGTATATATTGTTATTTATTGATTTAAAAAATGTAATTTGTCACGTATGTTCCTTGACTTATTTTTTTTTTTTTTTTTTTTTTTTTTTTTTTTTTTTTTTTTTTTTTTTTTTTTTTTAAAAAAATAGATTTGTGAAGAGGAATGCAATTCACCAACCTATTCTACCTGGCCAGAAACAGGTATTAATATCATCATTTAATAATTCATTATTGTTAATTATTAATGAATTATTAAATAATAATTACCCAATTACATCTGTTGAACCAGGGTCAAAGTTAAAGTCAAGTGACCCAAGCGGGGATCGAACCAACGTTGTTCCATTCGAAACACGCTAGAAAGATCAGCCCTCTTGGCCCACGCGGCTATAACCCCGATATAAGTATAGGTTGTTATGCGGCTGACCACCCATAATATAAAAAATTGGATCACTTTGCCAATGTCACCCCTGTTTCAGGGAAGAACGGCAAGAGTTGCAAGGCTTATGTTCATTTGAGATTGGGTTTTTATATTGTAGGTCCACATGCGGCATGTGTTAGCGCGAAATTATACATATCTGCTTGTGGGAATGCATTTAATTTAAATCTTAAATGATATATATCTTTGCAGCTTAGATTAGATTAGATTAGATTAGATGCAATTCACCAACCTATTTAGCCAGGTCAGAAACAGGTATTAACATTATCAATTAATAATTCATTATTTTAATAATTTCAAAATCTTAGATTGTAGTTTGGTATGAGGCTGACCACCCATACTGTAAAAAATGGTTCACTTTGCCTCAAGAAAGGTGAGCCAAAGTTGCAAGGCTTGGATTTTCATTTTTAAGCACATATGCAGCATATGCAAATGCGAAGTCACACGTGTCTTCTTGTGTGCATGCATTTAACATGAATCATACATGTTATTATGTTTTTGCAACTTAGATAACAGTAACAGTTTACGCTTTGCAGCGACTTTACAAAGAACAGTAATCATTTTGTAATAAATTGATTGAAATGAAAAGGTGTCGTATTTTCAGAATAACACATAGAAGGCGAAGAATGAAAAATAGCCGGTGGCTGTAATGAAGGCGGCTAGGGCCAAGAAAAACACATAGAAGGCGAAGAATGTAAAATAGCCGGTGGCTGTAATGTAGGCGGCTAGGGCCAAGAAAAACACATAGAAGGCGAAGAATGTAAAATAGCCGGTGGCTGTAATGTAGGCGGCTAGGGCCAAGAAAAACACATAGAAGGCGAAGAATGTAAAATAGCCGGTGGCTGTAATGTAGGCGGCTAGGGCCAAGAAAAACACATAGAAGCCGAAGAATGTAAAATAGCCGGTGGCTGTAATGTAGGCGGCTAGGGCCAAGAAAAACACATAGAAGGCGAAGAATGAAAAATAGCCGGTGGCTGTAATGAAGGCGGCTAGGGCCAAGAAAAACACATAGAAGGCGAAGAATGTAAAATAGCCGGTGGCTGTAATGTAGGCGGCTAGGGCCAAGAAAAACACATAGAAGGCGAAGAATGTAAAATAGCCGGTGGCTGTAATGTAGGCGGCTAGGGCCAAGAAAAACACATAGAAGGCGAAGAATGTAAAATAGCCGGTGGCTGTAATGTAGGCGGCTAGGGCCAAGAAAAACACATAGAAGCCGAAGAATGTAAAATAGCCGGTGGCTGTAATGTAGGCGGCTAGGGCCAAGAAAAACACATAGAAGGTGAAGAATGTAAAATAGCCGGTGGCTGTAATGTAGGCGGCTAGGGCCAAGAAAAACACATAGAAGGCGAAGAATGTAAAATAGCCGGTGGCTGTAATGTAGGCGGCTAGGGCCAAGAAAAACACATAGAAGGCGAAGAATGTAAAATAGCCGGTGGCTGTAATGTAGGCGGCTAGGGCCAAGAAAAACACATAGAAGGCGAAGAATGTAAAATAGCCGGTGGCTGTAATGTAGGCGGCTAGGGCCAAGAATAACACATAGAAGGCGAAGAATGTAAAATAGCCGGTGGCTGTAATGTAGGCGGCTAGGGCCAAGAAAAACACATAGAAGGCGAAGAATGTAAAATAGCCGGTGGCTGTAATGTAGGCGGCTAGGGCCAAGAAAAACACATAGAAGCCGAAGAATGTAAAATAGCCGGTGGCTGTAATGTAGGCGGCTAGGGCCAAGAAAAACACATAGAAGGCGAAGAATGTAAAATAGCCGGTGGCTGTAATGTAGGCGGCTAGGGCCAAGAATAACACATAGAAGGCGAAGAATGTAAAATAGCCGGTGGCTGTAATGTAGGCGGCTAGGGCCAAGAATAACACATAGAAGGCGAAGAATGTCAAATAGCCGGTGGCTATAATGTAGGCGGCTAGGGCCAAAAATAACACATAGAAGTCGAAGAATGTCAAATAGCCGGTGGCTGTAATGTAGGCGGCTAGGGCCAAGAAAAACATATAGAAAGCGAAGAATGTAAAATAGCCGGTGGCTGTAATGTAAGCGGCTAGGGCCAAGAAAAACACATAGAAGGCGAAGAATGTCAAATAGCCGGTGGCTGTAATGTAGGCGGCTAGGGCCAAGAAGCAATTTCCATTTTTATAGATGTTTTGTAGATTTTTTGATTGTTTGTATAACTGGATGTAATTAATTGTTTGTATTCCTTGACTTATAGGTTGGTATGAGGCTGACCACCCATACTGTAAAAAATGGTTAACTTTGCCTATGTCACTCCTATTTCAGGGAAGGTCGACAAGAGTTGCGGGGCTTATGTTCAGATTGAGATTGGGTTTTTATATTGTAGGTCCACATGCGGCATGTGTAAGCGCGAAATTATGCGTGTCTGCTTGTGGGAATGCATTTAATATGAATCTCAAATGATACATATCTTTGCCGCTTAGATTTAGATTTAGGCATGGAGCTTACGGTGAAACGATGCATGTTAAATTCTCACAGAACAAAGTAGTGAGATGATTTATTTAGTTTCTTGACTAATACGTTGGTATAAGGTTCACCCCCATGCTGTAACTTGGTTCACTTTTGTCAATGCCACCCTGGTTTCAGGGAAGGGCGGCAGGAGTTTCTGTTTCACAAGCAGGCATGCATTAAATATGAGCCTTACATGTTAATATATTGTTTATTTACTTAAATTTAATAAAACTTCGATTAAACTTATTTTACACAATTTATTATGGGATTCACTCACATTAGATTCACAGTTAAATTGTACCATCTCGCTCAACGGCTCTGGTACTAATCTCTATTCAGAGCATTGCTATCTCTATTAATAGGTGTATAAGAGCTACTTTGGCTAACACCCGACCATGCCAGAATATTCTTCATTAGAAACTTCAAGCGAACGCTAGTTCAACCATCGAAATACTTACATCTACACAGATACAATCATAAATAAACATACACATTTATAAAATTACACGTTCGTAAAAATATCTTTGCAACTTAGATTATTATAGACGGTTGATAAAAGCCAACAGACTTTAAATCACATTCAGTAGATGGACCATTAGAGACTGGAAATGATGGTTGCTGTGGACAAGACGTTTGCTGTGGCCTGGGATGGACTCCGAGCAAGATGGCTGGACGGATGGGCGGGGGATGGTTGCATAGGATGGAGGACAGGACGTGTGCAAATGCCATCCCGTTTCAGGGAAAAAGTGAACAAAGTTTTAACAGCATAGGGGGACAGTCTCATGCCAACCTATGATATAAATAAATAATAAATAATAATAAAATTAATAAAAAAATGAAATAAAATTAATTTATAAAGGAGCATGCTAGAGCCTTCAGGGGTCTGTTGGGATACTTGGAGATGGCGAACCATTTTTTTTTTTTTTTTTTTTTTTTTATTTCATAAACAATTTTTACAAGAAATATAAATCTTAAAAATTAAACATTTTTGTCCCGATAAACCAAAAAATTTCAGTTTGTCATCGGGTGCAACAATCAAATTAAAAAATATAAGTCTTAGTATTTAGTGCTAGTATGAAATAAAAAGTAAATTAAAGTTAAAATTAGGAGACAAGAGTAGAGTAAAAACACAAATATAGTTAAGGTAAGTAATATAAAAAAGTTCTTTCTCCCAGCCAAATCTTCAAAGATATTATAATTTTATTAATGTTTGTAGATTCCTTTTTAAAGTCCTTTGGCAACAAATTAAATATTTTTGGCACAAGGTAATCCAACGTTCTTTGTCCATATTTGTTATTAATTCTTGGCACAACTAGTCCTTCATTAGATGTAAATCTTGTTTGGTACACATGCTCTAGTTTATTTTTATATTTATCATTAAACAATTGTTGACATATAATTATGTTCCATAGTATACCCTTAATAGGCAAGACATTTAATGATTGGAATAAAAATGGTATATTCTGCCTTTGGTTATACACATTTATGGGAGCAATTAATTTTAAGAGAGCATTTTGAACATTTTGTACATTTTTAATATTGGTGGCGCAAGAATGTCCCCATGCAGTGAGGCCGTATCTTATAATGGACTCGGCAAGCGATAAATATACCAATCTTAATGTAGGGAGCGGCAATATAAACTTTAACTTATATAATTGTCCAACAACAGATCTCAGTCGTTTGCACGTTTTTGAAGTATGAGTGTCCCACTTGAAGAAACAGTCAATTGTTACTCCTAGATAAGTATAATCGCTTACAATGTCAATATTTTCACATAAACAAGTTCTACAATTATTGGTGACATGAAGGCATTCATAATTATGGGCTTTTATGGTTGTCACAGTACTAATTCTAGCATGAGGAGATCTAATATGCATAATTTTAGTTTTTTTTTAATTAATTAAAAGACCTGCATCATGACACCAATTCTGCAGTTTATCAAAATCATTTTGTAACATTGTGTTACATTCATCTAAATTCTCACTAGATATGACAAGTGCAGTATCATCCGCATATACATAATATTTTACATTTGAGA
The DNA here is from genome assembly GCA_951799405.1 of Agapetus fuscipes. Classification (NCBI taxonomy): domain Eukaryota; kingdom Metazoa; phylum Arthropoda; class Insecta; order Trichoptera; family Glossosomatidae; genus Agapetus; species Agapetus fuscipes. The sequence goes on from OX637362.1 coordinate 14,356,200, forward strand.
AAATATATTTAATAAAAGATACATAAATAATATATAATATAGGGCCTAAAACAGATCCTTGCGGGACCCCAGCACTGATGTTCTTAATATCACTTTTAGATCCATCAATATTAACAGTCATGGTTCTGTTAGAGAGGTAATTTTCAAAGAGATGTAAAACTGGGCCTCTAATCCCTATGACATCTAAGTATCTAAGCAATTTTAAGTGATCAATTGTATCAAAAGCCTTGGAGAAGTCAATGAATAATACTAATACATGTTTTTTATTGTTTAATTCGTTATTAATATGATTGGAAAAACTTTGAAGTAGAATTTCTGTACTCCTACCCTTCTGAAATACATATTGATTGGTATCCAGAATTTCAAATTTGTTAAGATATTGAGTCAACTTTGAGAAAATGTATTTTTCAAGTATTTTTTCAAGAGCAGGTAATATACTAATTGGCCTATAGTTTCCCATTACAGAGTGATCACCACCCTTGTAGATTGGTCTGATTAGGCTACATTTTAATTTCAGAGGAATTATTCCCTGGTTTATAATTGAGTTAATTAAATGTGTAACAAGAGGTCCCAATATTTCCACGTGTTTTTTTAAGTCAGTCATTCGGATAAGGTCAGCTCCTGGTGTTTTAGAGTTTTTTGCAAGATTTATTATTTTTACAACTTCAGATAGTTTAGCTTTAGGTAAATAAAAGCTATGTGGAAGCATATCAGGCTCTGGACCAGCAATTTTTATACTACAAACGTGCATTAACTGGGATACATTATCAGAGAAATACTTAGCAAATTCATTGGAAACACTTTCAATGCAATTATATTTGTTGTTTACAAAATATTTTTTTATAACTTCATCACAATTTGTTTTAGATTTTCTGCCTAAGATTTTGTTACATTCATCCCAGGTTTTTTTTATGTCCTTGAAACAATTCTTAAATTTATCATTATAAAAAGTTAACTTTAATTTCAAAATTTTTTTGTTCAAGTAATTACGTATCGTTTTATACTCCTTTTCATAAAACTTATTACTAGGTGTACTCTTCCATCTCCTAAATAAGATGTCTCTTTGTTTTATTTCCTGTAGAATCTCCCTATTTATCCAGTCTTTTATAGCGTTAGGTCTATTTTTATTTTTATGGCACCATGGAATTAGGCTTTCTTTATACAAATTATCAAAAGCATTACAAATTTTATAGTATAATAATTCGCAATCATTTTCTTCAAGAAGAGTATTCCAGTCAGTTTTAATAATATTACTATCTAACCGTTTTTGCGACATAATGAACATTGGTTTATTTTTGACAACATTATCAGATTTATTATTCCGTCTATACTGAAAACTAATTGCTGTCGCATAATGGTCAGCTATAAGATATTCACATACACAAGCACGTATATTTACAGAGCAGAAACCACGCCCAACACTTACAGGATCATTTGTTATATACCTCAAATAAATATGGTCAATACATGATTTTGTAACAATATCATTGACTATTGCTTCTCTAGTTACATCAGAAATACATTTTACCATAAAGTTATTAGCTAATATGTTTTCATAAGATATGGTTATCGGATCACATTCGTTCAGCAAGTTTAAGTTGATATCCCCAAGAAATAATATATTATCATTTATGTTAGTGTAATCATTAAAAAATGATGAAATTTCAGTTAAAAATCCCTGTTTATTAAGGTTAGGTGGTCTATAAAGAGCAAGAATGTGAATAATAGATTTGTTTGGTAGTGTCAAAGTTCCAAAGACATTTTCAAAACAAAGAGATTGGAGGGATTTTTGTACAAAATTAAATTTTTTACTAACATACAATTTTATTCCCCCGCCCATTTTGCTACTTCGGCAGAAGTGGAAACTATTGAATTCAGGCAAGTTATAAAAACAAGTTTCGAAGTCCTTTATTGAGGTTTCACAGAGCATTAAGATATCGATAAACTTTAAACAATTTCTAAAATATGCATTAAAAATATCCCAATATTTACAAATTGAACGAATGTTCAATTGGACACACACAATATTATTTTTATCATAGGCTCCATCCTTTAACTCAATAAAGTCTTCTAGTCTATTCACTCTTATAAAGTCTATGTCACTCTCGTCATCAATAATATTAATGCTCATTGTATTTTTTTACTTTTGACGTAGGACTGCCATAATAGGAGTTAAAAAATAAAAATAAAGTAAAAAGCATACATGACAGGTAAAAGTACAAAATAAAAAGTGGTAGGTTATCATTGTTATTTGATAAAACAGAAGTCAGTACATACATATTATACAAGGTATAAATATGTGGTAGACATGTTATAATAATGCATTCATTGTAAAGTGCGAACACTATCATATATCCATAAATACAACAAAACAATTTACATTTCACAACATATCTATCATCAATGTACAAATAAAACAATATACACACATCAGTATCATTACTAATCACAGGTCCACCATATACATGAATTATTATATTATGATAGGATAGAGAATATAAAAAGAAGAGATAACAGAGTTTACTGAAACAGTGCAAAGGAAGTATAAAAAGAAAGCATTTAATATTCAATATTTTGTTCTGCAAGAAAAAGCATTTTTGAGTAGATTTTGCATTTTATTTTATCATTGGCCCTATGTTCCGTAGGAAAAGACAACTTAAATCTTTCTTTGTGCTTTGTGCAATTTTTACATTTTGGAGGACCCTCCTTGTTTGTACAATCTTTGTACGTATGAGCACCTCCACAATAAGTACAGCATACGTCATGTTGGCCGTCTCTTTGCAGACATCTCGCCGCACTGTGCCCCCACATAAGACAAGAGAAGCATTGAGTAATTGCATTCGCATCTTCAACTGGAATCCTCTGATATCCTAAATTAACTTTAGCCTTCATAAGTAATACTCTTCGTATAGTAGGGTCCACTTCCACGATGTAGTTTGATGTGTCATTATATTTGCTTTTAATAATTTTTTTAACACGGAGCATTTCATCAAAGTGTTGATCTGGATTTAGGGCAGAAATCTCAGAGTTTTGAGTCACAATGTCCTCCAGGAAATCATCCTTATCATAATCATTCTGTATACCTTTCAAAATCATAGTAGGTTTCCTTTTTTTCAGTTCATCAACGTTAACATCCTTAAATTCGTTTTCTATGCACTTCTTCAATTTATGCGCATCATCTTTTCTGTTACATTTTATGATGACTCTATTTTTAGAAATTTTTTTCACCTCCTCCACACTTATACCAAGATTTCTTAGTTTAATTTTTTGGTAAATTTCCTTAATAAGGTCATGAGCAGAAGAGTTATTTAACGGGATTAACATTAGATTGTACAGATTATTAACGTTTTTCGCATTAGTTTCGTTTTTGAAAACATCATCGAATTTCACTTTTATGTTGTCAGAAATAGTCTGGATAGATTCTTCTATGTGATCTAACTTAGACTCTATTTTATCCTGCGAGGCAGCAGAGTTGACAAGGAAGATCAAGTGTTCCATTATACCACTAACAGCATCACTGACAGCTCCGCGCTGATCTTTAGATAGGATATTAATTGCCAGCAGTTCTTTGATTTTCTTTTGATGAATTTTAGCGTCCTTCAGCCTCTCGACGCAGGATAGGGAGTTGGAATTAACGGTTGTGTTCATTTTGTATGAATTTTTCAAGGAAATATAAATTGGAGATTGGTTAGGAAACAATTTGACAGCTGTATGATGAGAAGCTTATTAACGATGGTCACAGTAGGTAGGTAGGATGGTAGTAGTAGGTACTATTTGCTCTGCACGCTGTCAAAATCAGATGACTCGTATTGCAAATTAATAAATCTTTTAATTTGAGCACTGTTTATCTTTACAATACCAAACCCACAATATATGTGGCAAAACACACGTTCAGCTACAACAATATACACTTACAACTCCAAAAATCAACAAAAAAACAGTAAAACTCCAAATTAATATAAATAAAGTCGGTTAATGCGTGTTACTGCACTCGATACAGAATTGTCTATCCATGATTGATATTATCATTGAATTGAGAATGGCCACACGTTTGACGTTGCCAATACATTGGTCCTGCACTCTGAGTGTTTTGGTAGACGTCTGATGGCTTTTGAGGCACTCCAAATCCACAGAGACAGAGATGAAGTTGTGAATATCCAGATCCCTCCTGTCTCCCCTCTGCTTATGTGCGAGGACACGCTTGTTTGATCTAAATCTAAATCTAAATCTAAGCTGCAAAGATATGTATCATTTGAGATTCATATTAAATGCATTCCCAAAAGTAGACAGGCATAATTTCGCGCTTACACATGCTGCATGTGGACCTACAATATAAAAACCCCAATCTCAAATGATCATAAGCCCTGCAACTCTTGCCGACCTTCCCTGAAGCAGCGGTGACATTGGCAAAGTGAAACATTTTTTACAGTATGGGTGGTCAGCCGCATACCAACCTATCAGTCAAGGAGTACAAGCAATTAATACAATCAAATATATAAAACAAATAAATTCTAAGCAATTAAACAGTAAAAAATTAAAAAACTACAACACATATTTTTTAAATTTAAAAGCCTCAGCTTTAACCGCCAGCATTACAGATCAACCGCCATTTCTTTCGATCCTTGCATACTTCTTTCATTTCATCCAGAGCCATAACCTTTTTCATACAAGCTCTCCTTTTATTATGACTCTGGATATCCCATTCATTTGATTGTTTGTATATTATGTTCATATGTATGAGGACACTCTGGTTTAATTGTTTTTTATTGTCTGATTCTTTGAGATGACTGGTATGACAGTGTTTTTGTATTTTGTCTTATTAGATTTCAACTTTAATTTAATTTTATTTTTATTCTGTCTTTTCGTTTCGTTTATATAATGATTGTCTCACCAAATGACTTTTAATTTATTAATTAATTTTAATTCATAATAGCTATATATATCTATTCGTAATGTTTATATATTATTATTTTTTTATTTTTTTTAAGAAAATCCTGTGCGGGAGACTCCCTAGATTCTGAAGACTCTAGGGGTCTATGACACTTGTTGTAGTGCCGCAGAGGTGTACGAGCTTGGTCGTCGCTACAAAGCGCCAATACTCAAGCAAGACCCAGTTGCTGTAAGGCTGGATGGACCCTTGGTGACCGGTCATTGGTAAAGGCTTATGAATTCTTCAACCCAGCGAAGAGCACATTCGAAATATTAATATTTTTTTTTTTTTTTTTTTTTTGTTGTCTATTTAATTATGTTGTCTAATTTATAAATTAATTTATTTTCTAATCTAATCTAATCTAATCTAATCTAATCTAATCTAAGCTGCAAAGATATATATCACTTAAGATTCATACTAAATGCATTCCCACAAGCAGACATGTATAATTTCGCGCTAACACATGCCGCATGTGGATCTACAATATAAAAACCCAATCTCAAATGAACATAAGCCTTGCAACTCTTGCCGTCCTTCCCTGAAACAGGGGTGACATTGGCAAAGTGAACCAATTTTTATATTATGGGTGGTCAGCCGCATAACAACCTATAAGTCAAGGAACATACATGACAAATTACATTTTTTTAAATCAAAGAATAAAAATTACAATATATACATGGACATAAAAAACTAAAACATAAAACCAATTTCACTTTAACAAACCCTAGCCGCCAACATCACAGATCAACCGCCATTTCTTTCTATCCTTGCATACTTCTTTAATTTCCTCCAGAGTCATAACCTTCTTCATACAAGCTCTTCTTTTATTATGACTCTGGATATTCCATTCATTCGCAATTTAGGATATTTGGTCCATCCATACCTTTCTCGGTCTTCCTCTACCACGACATCCATCTATTCTACCAACATATACTTTCTTCGTCAGTCTTTCCTCATTCATTCTCTCCATATGCCCAAACCATCTTAACAAACTTCTTTTAATTTTCACTTTCACACTTTCTTTTGCACCACATTCTTTTCTTACAAAATCATTCCTCACCCTGTCACTCCGTTTTTTCCCAATCATACTTCTTAGAAAGTCCATTTCAACAGTATGGACTTTACTAATTTCACTTTCATTCACCGTCCAGGCCTCGCTTCCATACATCAAGGTGGGTAAAAGTATGCCACTGCGTACCGCCAATCGAGCATTTTTAGATATGTTTTGATTTTTGGCGATACAAGCTGTGGCACCCAGTACACACCTGCCCTTCATTACTCTTCTTTCAAGTTCACCTGTCATTCTTCCATCTTTTTCAAACTTACTTCCCAAGTATACAAACTCATTTACCACATCAACATTCATTCCGTTTATTCTAAATTCGTAGTTCGTATTTTCGTCATTTCTTTCAAAAATCAAAACTTTCGTCTTACTTGCATTCAATTTCAAATAATTACCTAGCAGAGCTTCGTTCAATCTAGAGAGCATCGTTTGCAATTCTACTGCTGAGTCCGATACAAGAACAGCATCATCCGCATACAGTAGAACACTCACTTTGCTCTCTCCTATCATTAATCCACAATCATCAAGTCTAGCATCTCGAACACACTTGTCCATGACTATGTTAAATAGCCATGGGCTCATCACACATCCTTGCCTTACACCCTTAAAAACTTCAAACCATTCACTATACTCATCATCAATACGGACACATGCTGTACTATTTTCATAGTTTGCATGCACCGCACCTAGGAGAGCCCCATTCACTCCGTATGCTTTCAAAACATCCCATAACATACCTCTGTCTACTGAGTCAAAAGCCTTTTCCAGATCTACAAAGGCCGTGAACAGCTTCCGCCTCACCGACAATTGTTTTTCAACAAGTTGTCGTAGAGTAAAAATCTGAACAACACAGCCTCTACCGGCCATAAAGCCGGACTGTATATCGGAAATCCTTTCACTAGTAGTCAGAATCACATTTTTTATAATCACCTTACAGAAGACTTTTCCTGGTATACTGAGTAGACTGATTGGTATGAAGTTCTGACAGTCTTTTTTGTCCCCTTTACCTTTGTAAATGGGAACAATGACTGCCTTCCTCCAATCCATCGGTACTACTCCTGCATTCACACAAAGCTTACATAATTCGTACATCCAATCTATCACGCATTCACCTCCTGCTTTCAACATTTCACCATTTATTCCATCAAACCCAGCAGACTTTCCATTCTTCAAACATTCAATAGATACTTTTATTTCTTCTTTCAAAATCCTAAATTCATTCTCTTCTGTCATTTTTCTAAACAAAATTCTTTCGCCCCGACCAAAAATCCCTTCAAAATATTCTTTCCATCTCTTACATACTTCATCATTCTCCCATACCATCTCACCAACAGCACTTTTGATTCCTGGGGTGGTCAATGCAGAATCTTTATTCCTATTGGCACCGACCCATCTCCAGAATTCCTTCCTACTGTCGGTGAAACTCCTGTTCATTTTTTCATCAATCTTTCTCTGTTCATTCGCTTTGCTTTCATAAACTACATTCTTCGCCATTTGCTTGGCTATCTTATATTCATCTTCTAGCTTTCTATCATTCCTGTCGTTCAGCCACTTTTTGTAACATTCCTTCTTCACTTTCACAGCCTCTTTTACTTTAGCATTCCACCAGGCCTCCCCTTTTAATCTTCCACCTTTCGTTTCTCCACATACTTTTCGAGCACATTCAATCATTCCTTCTTTCATAAACTTCCACATGCTTTCAATATATTTTTCATTCACATTTTTTTCAAGTTCATTCACACTTAACTTTTTCTGATTTATACTTCACTTTCACGTTTTCATCACTCAGACTTTCTACTTTTATTCTTGGCTTTCTTACTTTCTTCTTACGTTTCTTCTTTCTTACTTCTCCAATCATTATTTTAGCGCATAAGATATAGTGGTCACTGCCTATTTCAGGCCCACGATATACACGGCTATCTCTTAAGGCTAGTTCGCACAAGGCCACTGATTTAGTCAAGTAACGAGTAATTTAGTAGTGGGCGGGGCGCTACTCGCCCGTGAAGCGTTCGCATTACGGTCCAGTACAGTACACAAGTGCGAAGTTGGCTGCAGAAAGCCCTTTCTATAATGGCGGAAAATTTGAATTGGCTGCAGTTTGAAAATATTAATTGAGTATTAAAATCATGTTATTATAAAGCCCTTTAAATTGGCTATGGTTTGGTAATATTAACTGATTTATGCCCGGCCACCTAGCTAGGAGCCTGTTTAGCAAACAACTTCGAAACTCGACTTTTGTAAATTCGAAATGTATTTTATGGTTTATAAAATAATATACACATTTTAAATAAAAACAACACATGACTATTTGATGTTTTTAATAATATCTACCATTTACGCTGCAAACATTATTTTTTAATTGAATTTTTATCTTTTCAATGATGTGTACAAAGTATATTTTGTATGCACACACTATAATACGGCTCGTAGTCTGCAGCTGCATTCAGATTCATTTCTTTGTTGCGTTTTTCGTTGTTGACAATTAACATCAATATTCGACATGTAAAATCGGCATTTCAAATACACGGCGGTCACCAATCAATTATCAAGTTAAAGAAGAAACATGGTTCAACTTTTCAGAGGCTGACCGCGAGAAACTTGTTCAATCCTGCTACATACGCCTCTCACGTCTGTCACAGATACCAGTTGATGGCTTACAGTGGCATAAAATTGTAATGCCTCTAATCAGTTATCCTCGTGTGTCACTGAATTGTTTCTGTACAAAACAATAAGTAACAATCCATCTGAAGGATATCATAAGGCCTGTGATATGACAAATTTATGGTAGGTACCTATAAACATCGATCAATGTAAAAGATCGATGTTTTTAAATACGTAATAAATTCATGGACGATAATATTTATTTCCACAACATCTTTACCAAAACTATATTTGTACAGCTCTATTGTCCGAAAACTTAAAAATTACTACAATTTCATCCAGCAAGGAGCTACATGATTGTATTTTTGACAGCTGATATCCGCACCAAAAATCGATGTCATACTATTCTTATCGAAAAAAAATTACCTTCCTCAAAACTTTTTGGACGTAGATAAGTCCTAGCAACTTCTATATTCTCAAGAGTTTCTAAAAAACCAAGGATATCGGTGTGCATATCCACTTATTTACAGTTTAAACATGACATAACCTCACTGACAGGTCGCTAAGTTTAGGGAGCGGAACATTGGGCTCGCAAATATAAGAAGTTCTTAAGTACTTAAATATTTTTAAACAGCACTTTATCTTAAAATATTCTTGCTGAAAACGGGCATTATCTTTTCAAACTGCAGCCAATTTAAATTGCCGCCATTCTTGCATTTCCGTTTCCCCGCCAAGAGTGAGCGGCCAATGGCGCGGCCGCTAATAAACTCGACTCGGACTCGGGCTTTTCCGTGGCTCTTCGGACTCGGACTTTTCCGTGGCTTCTCGGCAACACTCGCCCACGGACGGTGGGCGGGGCCGCTACTTGCCCGAAAAAATAGAATGAAATGGATCGGCTTGACTAAACCATTGACTTAACTACTGGACTAAATTGTTGGGGTTCGCACACGTTTAGCCACTAAATTACTCGTTACTTGGCTAAATTACTCGCCTTGTCCGAACCAGCCATTACGGCTCCTCTCAGTCTTTCATCCACACAGATGTAGTCAATGATTGTGCGACTTCCCACAATCTGCCTTGTGTACAGATGCACATCCTTATGTCGAAACCATGTGTTAGATGCAAAAAGGCTGTGCTCTGCACACAAAGCTATCAGGTGTCGCCCATTATCATTGACTACACCTCGTCCACTAGGACCAACAATTTTCACACACTCATCTCTTTGCGTACCTACCCATCCATTCATATCTCCCAAAATTATAATGTATTCATTCTTCTTGCTTTCGCGCACAACTGCATTCAACTCATTCCAGAATCTCATTTTCACGTCCATACACTCTGAATCTACAGGTGCATAACAGGCCACCAAGAAAATTTTCATCCTGAAATTTTGAAAAAAAAAATTTGCTGAATAGTTTTTTATCTACCTGACTTAGATTTATACCTTTTGACCAAATTTATTATTTGAAAAAGTTTTATAATGTATTAATTAGTTTTATTTCTTGATTACCATATAGAGCTATTCGTTGTTCATACATACAATTTTTGAACCAGTTTTTCTGTAAATTGGTGGTATTTTGAAATCTAAAAAAAAATTTCAAATACATTTAATATCCTGTTTTAGTTGGTGGTGCGATTTAAAGTGTGATTGAGATGAAAAAAACTGAATTAAAAAAAAAATCTAGAAGCAAAAACTGACAAAATAGTGTACATTGTATCTTCGAATAAAATCTCAAAAAATGGTTATTTGTGCCCAATTATTTTCAAATATTGAACAATATAATCTTGAGCTTAGTTTTAATTTTATTCAATTTTTTTTTTCATAAGATCTATTTTTTATTATTATTTTACAAATAACTTTTAAATGCAGATGGGCTCCAATGCTCATGGGGCTTCCACACGCTTGCCAACCCATCACAAGTCAAGCGCACAGTGTGTCGTCTAGAACATGCTAGCTGGACAAAATTTTGTCTAATGGACTAATTTTGTCCAGCTAGCATGTTCTAGACGACACACTGTGCGCTTGACTTGTGATGGGTTGGCAAGCGTGTGGAAGCCCCATCACAGAGGACGGACCTGCGTCACTTTTTTTTTTTTAGCTAAAACTCTCTCATAAAAAACTTTTGATTCGTCGGCAAGTGATATGCAACATTTTCGAAGCGAGTACATTTTACGATTTTCCATGTTACATTTTTACAAAAATATTATTTTTTGCAATCAACAATTTCTTAATAATAATAATAATATCAGGCTAATTTATTTTAAATTACAAATGATAAGAGAGCGCCGTTTTTGTGTGTGTCACACCTCAAGGGCCCTCTCCGATCATGGATAAGACTTTCTAAAAAGGTGTGTCTTGAGTGCTCCGCGAAATACATCCATAGATTCGGAGTTCTTCACTCCGGGTGGCAGTCTGTTCCACTCCACCGGACCCGCAACACGGAAAGCGCGGTCTCCGAAATTTGTACGAATCTGACGGCGTGGCTGAACCAAATTGACTACTTCATCGCCCGAGTGTCTGCCTCCTTATACCCATCTCAACAGGCAACATCATCTCAGTCAAATAAGGTGGAGCCAAGCCATTGATGGCTTTATATACCATCACACAAACACGGTAGACCACCCTCTCCGGGAAACGAAGCCAATGTAGTGTTTTTAACAGCGGAGTGATGTGAGCGAATTTGGGTATCCCGAATATGAGTCTTGCTGCCGAATTCAACACAGATTGAAAGCGATTGAACTGCTTCTTTGGCTGACCACTATAAAGCGTCGAACAATAGTCAATCCGAGACACCACAAACGCGCCCACTAGGGTCTTGACTGCATCTGACGGTAAACACTTTCTAATAGATTTTGTAGGGTTTGTGTATTACTTTTTGTGTACTACGTTAAACAAAAAATAGCTTTACTTTCTAATAGCCTTAATTTGGCGTAGTGAAAAAAAGAAGAAGCTATTGTGGCATCTATTTGCCTCTCCAGTGTCAGATTCCGATCCAGTAAGACTCCTAGAAGTCTCACTGAATCAGAAGGCTGGATTAGCTTACCTCCTATGGAGAGTGGTACTCCGTTCACTAATAGGTGATCACGCCTAGATGTGGCTGCCCTACATTCAACCCTAATAATACATTCCTTGACTTATAGGTTGGTATGAAGCTGACCACCCATACTGTACAAAGATGGTTCACTTTGCTAATGTCACCCCTGCTTCTGGGAAGGTCGGCAAAAGTTGCAGGGCTTATGTTCAACTTCTATGTGTGTGCTTGTGGGAATGCATTTAATATGAATCTGAAATGATATATATCTTTGCAACTTTAATTTAGATTAAAACTTTGATACTTAACTTAGAAATTTATCATTAGATACTATTTTAGAAATAGTCGGTCGACATTCTTCATCCTGCGGATCTTACGCAAAAAAATAATTCTAGTCATCAAGAAAGCGAAATTGCGAGAAAGGAAATGCAATTTTACAGTAAATGAAAAACTAAATATTTACTGAGAAATACTGCGTGTATGCACTATATTGACCACTATTTTCAGAAAATTCCTTGGAACCTTCACATATCCATAACATATTATGTAGTTACGCTTACGAGTAACTAAAAACTTGTTTTTTTTTTTATTTAATGTTTTTCAAAGTTCTAATGAATTAATAAAGTGGAAATACACAAACCATTACCAAGACCCGTCACCAAAGTTCATCCAGCCCTACAGCAACTTGGTCTTGATTGAGAATCGACGCTTTCTTTAGCGACGACCAAGCTCGCTGGGGGCTCTTGGGGTGTGATTAACACAAAAACAGCGCTCGCAAAAATCATCCTGATATTATCTATCTATCTATCTATCTATCTATCTATCTATCTATCTATCTATCTATCTATCTATCTATCTATCTATCTATCTATCTATCTATCTATCTATCTATCTATCTATCTACTATCTATCTATCTATCTATCTATCTATCTACTACTTTATAAAAAGCAACGGCCTCCCCATACAAAATAAATGTGCGTTAATGGATAAAGAACTGAAGAACTCCTGTTAGGTGATCATCATATTCACACTAAATATTATTCAGAACTTCGGACGTGCCTGTCTTTTATCAAAAGTCTTAAAAATGATGTTGTTTTAGTAAATAAATACGATCGATTTCAACACCTTTTTATGTAAAACCTATGCGTGAAACGAAACTCATTTTGACATTCGAATTTCAAATAAATTCTCAGCATTTGGCTTCGAAGTCTCCATCCAAGTCGAAAAATTTTCCTTTGAATTCTGTTGAGTACCTACCTATATTCTTTATTTATTTCAAAATATACTTCAACCAGTTATACCATGTATTTTTTAGAAATAATTACGATCGATTGGGTCAACTTTTTATATGAAACCATACTTTTTGCGGCATTTTATCTTTTTAATATCTATCTATCTATCTATCTATCTTCTACTACTTTATTAAAATCAACGGCCTCCCCATACAAAATAAATGTGCGTTAATGGATGACAAACTGAAGAACTCCTGAACAGATGCACGTCATATTCACAACAAATATTGTTTAGAACTTGGGATGTGCATCCTCATCATTAAATGATTTTAAATTGTTGTTTTTTAAATAAATAAACATGATCGATCACAACACCTTTTTATGTAAAACCTATGCGAGAAACAAAACTCATTTTGACATTCGAATTTCAAATAAATTGCCAACACTTCAACATAGGCTTCAAAGTTGCCATCCAAGTCGATTCTTTTTTGGTTGAATTCCGTTGAGTACCTACCTATATTCTTTATTTATTTCAAAATTATACTTCAACCAGTTATTAGATGTATTTTTTAGAAATAATTACGATCGATTAGGTCAACTTTTTATATGGAACCATAATTTTTGCGGCATTTAATCTTTTTAATATTTATTACAATATATAATCTAAGTTGCATAGATGCATTAACATTTATAATTCATATTCAATGCACGCCCCCATGGAGGCACGAGTGAGTTCGCGCTTATCAATGCTGCATGTGTAATAACAAATAAAAAATTTCAGCCTCCCATAACCATAAGCCCTGCAACTTTTGCCGATCTTTGCAGAAACAGGGGGAACATTTGTTAAGTGAACCCATTTATGCGATATGGGTGGTAAGCCTCATTTTAACCTATAAGTCAAGGAATTTGAGTTTGAAACATCCTTAAACAACGGTTATCTTAATTTATAATCTAAAGTTGCAAAAAAGAGTTTTGATGATTAAAATACAATGCACACCCACAAGCTGAGAAATAATAACGATCGATTAGGTCAACTTTTTATATGGAACCATACTTTTTGCGGCATTTAATCTTTTTAATATTACAATATATAATCTAAGTTGCATAGATGCATTAACATTTATAATTCATATTCAATGCACGCCCCCATGGAGACACGAGTGAGTTCGCGCTTATCAATGCTGCATGTGTAATAACAAATAAAAATTTCAGCCTCTCATAACCATAAGCCCTGCAACTTTTGCCGACCTTTACAGAAACAGAGGGAACATTTGTTAAGTGAACCCATTTATGCGATATGGGTAGTAAGCCTCATACTAACCTATAAGTCAAGGAATTTGAGTTTAAAACATCCTTAAACAACGGTTATCTTAATTTATAATCTAAAGTTGCAAAAAAGAGTTTTGATGATTAAAATACAAAGCACACCCACAAGCTGGCAAATGTCGTTTCACGCTAACATATAATTGTGGCACTTGATGTTTTTAATATTAGAATATATAATCTAAGTTGCATAGATGCATTAACTTTTATAATTCATATTCAATGCATGCCCCCATGGAGACACGAGTGAGTTCCCGCTTAGAAATGCTGCATGTTAACTTACAAATTAAAATTAAGTCCTCTAATGCACATAAGCTCTGCAACTTTTGGCAACCTTTTCAGAAACAGGGGAACATTTGTAAGTGAGCCATTTTTTACGATATGAATGTTCAGGCTCATACTTACCTATAAGTCAAGGAATTTGAGTTTGAAAAATCCTTCAGTAACATTCATCTTAATGTATTATCAAAAGTTGCAAAAAAAATCTTTATTGATTCAAATGCAATGCATACCCACAAGCTGGCAAATGTCATTTCACGCTAACATATAATTGTGGCATTTCTAATTTAATCTAATCTAATCTAAGTTGCAAAGATATGTTACATTGGAGATTCACATTACATGCATTCTCACAACCAGACACGTACAAGTTCGCGCTTGCACATGCCTCATGCGAACCTACAACATAAAAACCAAATCTCAAATGGACATACACCCTGCAACTCTTGCCGTCCTTTCCTGAGACAGGGGTGACATTGGCAAAGTGAACCATTTTTACAGCATGGGTGGTCAGCCGCATACCAACCTATAAGTCAAGGAACACACACACACGACAAATTACATTTTATACATCACTAAATAATAATATCCAAATACAAAATATCCATTTACAAATAAAAAACAAATTCCAATTTAACAAACCCTAGCCGCCAACATTACAGATCAACCGCCATTTCTTTCTGTCCTTACATACTTCTTTCATTTCCTCCAGAGTCATAATTTTCTTCATACAGGCTCTTCTTTTATTATGACTCATTTGATGTTTTTTATATTAGAATATAAATCTAAGTTGCATAGATCCATTAACATTTATAATTCATATTCAATGCATGCCCCCAAGGAGATACGAGTGAGTTCACACTTACAAATGCTGCATATGTAATTACAAATAAATATTTTAGCCTCTCATGACCATAAGTCCTGCAACTTTTGCCGACCTTTTCAGAAACAGAGAAACATTCGTTCAGTGAACATTTTTTTACGGTATGGGAGGTCAGCCTCATACCTCATGCACATGCACACAAGATACTCAGAACATGAAAGAACTAAATTACCCTTTTACCGTCATTTTTTTTTAAATTACTTCTTAAAGCATTTAATTACAATGAAGGAGTTGTGAGGAATAATTATTGCGAAGCCAGACTTAAACTGCTCGAAGGGCCTAGCAGACAACCGTGCGCAGCACGGTCGGTCTGCTAGTTATTACTAAAAATATAATTTGCGAAACTATTATTTTTTTGATAAAATAAACCTAAGATAGTTCATAGAAGTTTCATCTTTTATTCACATCTCAGTCTACCCATACAATCAAATACATTTTTAGTATCGCTATTTTCTCTTTTGAAATATGAAATATTTGTGATGTAATTTATACAAGGATGGAAAAGGTTGAGCAAGGCATAAAAAAAATGGCTGGCAAAAACTGAACTGAATAGCTACTATGAGTTATTACTCATACTGTACATAGAGGAGCGGAAACTAACGTGCTGATTTGATACATACTGCAGTTGTCATAAGAATCAAATTCTACACAATCTGAGCTAAGAAAAAGCGTAAAATTCGTAATGTGAGAGTTGTTTTAAATATTTTTGAAATCAATTTCCTGTTTTCATAAGACACATTGGTCCAGTACACATGCAAACATTGCTCATGTAAAATTAGCTTAATGGTCTCTACGGCAAACAAGAACAAAGGCAGCGACATGCTACCACTTGCGTTTCTCTCCTGTCACACGTTGCAGTGGTTATAATGAAATGAGTGATAAAGTTAAAATATGAATATACAACTTGAAAATATGAAATATTGGCACGACTTTGGCGATCACAATATTTATAACGTGTGTTATCTGTCAACTCTAGCTATTTCCGGTCTAGTCGGCAGCCGTTATTTGAAATGGTACCAACATTCAAGATTTTTTTTTCGTTGTGCCGAGTTTTTTGTACACATGGAAATGCAACTGTGAAGTTCTTTGTTATTTTTATTACTAATGACCATTTTCGTAAGTAAGTTGAGACATAGGTATATATATATGTCTTTTTTGGTTAAAATAATTTCTAGTCCAGTGATATTTTAAGTTAATATACGTACCTTTCGAAAACTACGAACAAACGAGAGAGTAGAGCGCCGAGCGCGCCGCTGTGGCAAAGATACGAACTAAGCGAACGCGGATTTAAAAATTACAAATATTTGAGAGCGCTCTTAACATCATCCTGATTAAAATCAAAATAAAATTATAATAGGATTTTTTATTAGGTGAGCGCTACTTTCGTAATAATTACACCTCAAGGGCCCTCTACATGCTTTCGGTGCCAATGTTCAAACAAGACCCAGTTGCTATGAAGCTGTATAGACCTTTGTTGACCAGTCTTTGGTAAAGGCAAAGGAATTTTTCAAGCCAGCGAAGGTTTTCTTTTTTTTCGCTCGGTCAGGAATCGAACCCACGACCTGACAATTAAAAATTAACCGACACAAAAGTGTATTTGATACACCATTAATTAGGGCATCTACTTGTTTTCTTATTCGGGTTGAGTATTTTGTTGATTACAGACCAATTCCTGGATGTGGCCTGGCAACACCTCACTGTGAGGATTCCCCGTTTAGAAACATTGATGGTTCGTGCAACAACCTGAAGTACCCGCTGTATGGTGTGCCAAACTCTCCCTATCTTAGAATTCTGCCTGCTGAATATGGTGACGGTGAGTCCTTCAGCATTTTATTCATCGTCAGTTCTAGTTTCAATGTAGTGGATAGATTTGCAGCAAAGCTCCGCACTTTGTCTTGTACTCCTAACTGCCCCGAGGTGGAAGTCTCGACGGCCGTCTTTGGATCTTACCGTACCTGTTTGAAGATATGATGGAATAAATATTAACAGCTGATCGCTGTTCCATATAAAATGGATCAACATGTTTTATTTCGTCTTACCTTCAAATAGCTCCTGTAAGATCTATCAACGGTCGTCGAGACTTCCACCCTTGAATCAGCAGTATCAACATATGTACAGATCACATCAGTAGATCGCAAGGTATAATATGGCTAGTCACGTATTGCACTATTCGCGTGACTAGGCCGGAATAAAGCTTTATTATTATTATTATAACACGTTGCCACGCGTAAAAAGTTGATTTGGCCATTGCAAGCCATTGATCAATTGGAGTCACAAAAAATTCTTCATTTTATGACTTGAAAAACGCAAAGGTCTACACTAACTACCCTAAATATTTTCAATTTGCAGTGCAAATGCGTGTTTAATTCAACCATTCTTTCAGGGATCAGAACTGCTCGGAGAGGCCACAACAACGCTCCTCTCCCTTCATCAAGATTATTGAGAACAGCCTTGTTCCCAACTGGAACCAAAAACAGTTCAACCTTGAACTTGAACGCCATGGAGTGGGCTCAGCTCATCGCTCATGACATGTCCATGCTGGCGGAACCTGACGATGGTAAGCCAGGAACAGAATGGCCAAACTTATGATGTATGAAGGTGAAGAAAGTGTACAAGCAAATGAGTGTGGAAAGCTGTGAGATCTAATGAAAAAAATTTGAAATCCGTAGGAGAACAAACATTGATGATATAGCTCGAATTGTGAACTTAGGCAAGGCAAGGACACATAGCTCGTATAATTGATTGTCAATGTAAACGAAAGGTTCTCAAGTGGTGCTCTTGCACAGGAAGAAACAGTGTGAGACGAGCCCCCGTCAGATGAACGAATGACCTGGAAAAGGTTGCAAAGCTCCCTGCTACTATTCCCAGGTTATCATCAAGTTCATATAAAAGGTTACCAGAAATGACTGTCAGCATTTCGAGTAAAATGCCCCATAAAGTATAGAAATAAGATAAAAAAAGTGGCAATTTCGAATGTCACATAAAACGTAGAATGCAAACTATCATCATCTACAGCAACAGTGGAATTACCTGAGCTTTGGATGATGTAGATTGATCTTCTTTTTGTTTTTTTTCAGCTAATGCCATTCCATGCTGCACTGTTGACAGCAAATACAAAAAGAACTACGGTCCTCTCTGCTTCCCAATCAAGATCCCGCGCGACGATAAGACCATAGGGAAAGCTGGAATAGAGTGCATCAACTTTACCAGAACCGTAACTGACCAAGACTTTGGATGTGGAAAGAAGAATGAACCCGCTAAACAGGTAATCCCGTTTCTAAATTACATGACTCTAAAACGGACGCTCTCATTTCATGCTATTTTATTTTTTGTTTAGCTGAGCACTGTAACTTCATGGATGGATTTGTCATTCGTTTACGGCGTAACGGATGAAAAGAGTCAAGATCTTCGTACCAAAAATGGCGGAAAACTGAAAACACAAGTCATCAATTCCAAAATTTGGCCACCCAATGAGCCTGACAAAGAAGGGTTTTGTCCTTGCTCTGGTGATAAAGATGCTTGCTTTGACTTTGGTAATATCTTCAAATTAAATACATCATCATCTTTTGTAGGCACTCCTTTGTTTTTTTAAGGCATGTTTCTTTGCTGGTCGCCATCCTCTTGGTGTGGATAGAAGATAACACGGATGAGTCGTTTTAAATCCTGAATTTATTAAATTCTGTTGTGACCTATAGCCTGACTTCAGAAGGTTCTTTCTTCAAACGTGATCATGAATAAAAATCCATGTCTTATTCAGTGCCCTATGAATAGTCGCCAGTCCTTTTCAAAATCTGACTTATAAAATTATACGCAGTTTTATCTCTTCTAAGTCATGAAACATCCTTTTTCTAAATTCCCTTTCTACCTATGTTTTACTCGTTCAAATTTAATTTCAAATTCAATTCATCTTTCCCATTTTTGGAGTCCTTTAAGCCTTGTGTTACCTTTAGGTGATGTCAGAACCAGTCAGAACCCACAGCTTGTAATTCTACAAGTGTTGTTTTTGAGAGAACACAACCGCTTAGCAAACAAACTAGCTGAAGTGAACCCACATTGGAACGATGAACGACTGTTTCAAGAAGCACGACGCATCAACATTGCTGGATTCCAAAAAGCCACATACTACGAATGGGCACCTTTGTTCTTTGGTAAGCAATTGATGAATACTATTTTTGATGGGAATAAAATCAATACTTATTAATGCAAATTGTCAAACAACAGGAAAAAAAAATGCTTTGAAGACCGAAATCATATACGAAACGGATGAATTCGTCAATGACTACAACGAAGAAGCAAAACCTGGAGTAAGCAATGAGCACGCTCACGCAGCTTTCAGGTTCTTTCACACAAACATTGTTGGGCTGTTCAAGTAAGTCTAACCCTTGTTGTCAATCATATCTAAAACCATCATCATCTTCTACTTCTCTAAGCCACCTATCAGGCCCTTTCAATGTTGACTTTCTCATGAGAATGTGTACCTCTAAACAGCACATCCCGTCCAGTCTTGGATGGTCTTCAAGTAGAAAATTCGTCACTTGCGAATAACCCTTCTTCTTCTTCTGGTGCTACATCGAAGATCGGCGATCATTATAGCTATTTGGACCTTGGATGTTGCGGCTGGAAACGGGGACTTCGTGCTTTTGTTGAACTATTGTCGCAAGTTTTTCAGCCATGATGTGCTTCGGTTTCCTTGAGTTTTTCTTCTCTCACTCTTACCCTGTAGGTATCATAAAATGGAAAAGGCGGTCTTTTTCATTTCTTACAACATGACCGAAGTACATCAGCTTTCTCTGCTGAATGGTGACAGAAGTTCCTTGTGGTGCGCCCACGTCAGCATCAGGAAATGCATCGCCTCCCAACACCTCGTCAGCCCTCTATCTTTACTTTAAGGAACAGTTGGAACAATGTGTAGACATTTCTCTCGTCTAAGTGAATGTCACAAGTAGGACACCTTCCGGCACAATGGTTATCAATTCCTCAACATGTTGGAAATATCATCATGAGCCTTCTTTAATCCGATTCTATGCATAAACATCTTCATTTAATCTTTTGGTATCTCATCTTGGAGTTCAATTTGTGGATCTTGATGCTCTTATTGCTTAGGTTGGTATTTCCGAGTCACATTTTTTTTTTCTTAATCATGTATCCAGTGCTTAGACAATCATGTTATGCATTTATTTCCTCTGCATGATCCAACCAATGTGATGGGTTTTAGTATGTACAATGCTGCAAGGAAGACAGTCAAGAACCTGAAGCTCAGCTTCTCCTTCACGCGGCCCCAAGTCGTGGTCGACAACATGAATGCACTGACTCTTGGCATGGTGACTCAGAACATGGAAGCTTCTGATCAAACCTTTGTAGAAGAGGTAAGAATTGTTCCGTTTCTTGAGCTCCGAAGAAGTTACACACAGTGGTAACGAAACGTAAGCAAGAAAAAAGAAAAAAAAAGATAAAAAAGATGCAAAAAGACGCAAGAAGAAGGAAACTATGGACCACGGTCAAAGCCTGGAAGAGCAATACCATAAGCATCTGAATCCGGCCGTGAAAGCCTAAAACATCTGTTCCGTGCCCGGTATTCAACGCTACAATGGAGTCCGCGCATTCCAAACTTTCCTCGGTTGGGTGACGTCACAGGCTATTGCCATGCAAATAAAATTAAATTCCGGAAAATCTCAGATATTTTTTATTTTCCAGAATTGCGTTCACTTTGCCAATGTCCCCCCTGTTTCAGAGAGGGTCGGTAAAAGTTTCAGGGCTTATGGTCATTTGAGGTTTGGTTTTCATTTGTAAGTACACATTCAGCATTTGTAAGCGAGAACTTACACGTGTCTGTTTGTGGGCATGCATTTGATATGAATTTTTAATGTTAATGTTAATATACCTCTGCAACTTATCTAAACTAATCTTTATGACACTGAAATATGGCAGCTTATCCCTTAATTTATAGGTTGATACGAGACTGCTCACTTATACTGAAAAAATGGTTCATTTTACTAATGTAACCCCTATTTTAGGAAAGGTTGTCAAAATTTACAGGGCTTATGTTCATTTGAGACACGTGTCTGCTTGTGGACATGCATTTAAAACGAATCTTATATAATACTAGCAGACTGACCGTGCTGCGCACGGTTGTCTGCTAGGCCCTTCGGGCAGTGTAAGTCTGGCTTCGCAATAATTTTTCCTCACACCTCCTTCATAGTAATTAAATGCTTTAAGAAGTAATTTGAAAAAAAAATTGCGGTAAAAGGGTTATTTAGTTCTTTCATGTTCTGAGTATCTTGTATGAAGCATGAGGTATGAGGCTGACCTCCCATACCTAAAAAATGTTCACTGAACGAATGTTTCTCTGTTCCTGAAAAGGTCGGCAAAATTGCAGGGCTTATGGTCAAGAGAGGCTGAAATTTTTATTTGTAATTACACATGCAGCGTTTGTAAGCGCAAACTCACTCATGTCTGCTTGGGGGCATGCATTCAATATGAATTATAAAATGTATGTATGCAACTTAGATTTATATTCTAAAATTAAAAACATCAAGTGCCACAATTATATGTTAGCGTGAAAGAACATTTGCCAGCTTGTGGGTGTGCATTGTATTTGAATCATCAAAACTCTTTTTGCAACTTAAGATTATAAATTAAGATAACCGTTGTTTAAGGATTTTTCAAACCCAAACTCCTTGACCTAAGGGTTAGTATGAGGCTTACCACCCATATCGCATAAATGGGTTCACTTAGCTAATGTTCCCCCTGTTTCTGAATAGGTCGGCAAAAGTTGCATGGCTTATGAGAGGCTGAAATTTTTATTTGTAATTACACATGCAGCATTTGTAAGCGCAAAGTCACTCATGTCTGCTTGGGGGCATGCATTGAATATGAATTATAAAATGTATGTATGCAACTTAGATTTATATTCTAAAATTAAAAACATCAAGTGCCACAATTAAATGTTAGCGTGAAATGACATTCGCCAGTTTGTGGGCGTGCATTCAATTTGAATCATCAAATAACTTTTTTTGCAACTTTAGATTATAAATTAAATTTAACATTGTTGAAGGATTTTTTAAACTCAAATCCTTGACGGATAGGTAAGTATGAGCTTGAATACCCATATCGCAAAAAATGGTTCACTTGACAAATGTTTCCCCTGTTTTTGAAAAGGTTGGCTCTCCGGTCGATAGCTCAGGTGGTAGAGTGCTTGCATTCCATGCCGAAAGCTCGGGTTCGAATCCCACCGACGCGACGGTGTCAGAAATGATTTCCCGTTTCGGTGTTTATTTCAAAACCCAAAATAAAATACCGGCAAGGTTTACTCAGCCTTCACAAGAAATGAGTACCAGCACTCTCGGGAGCTGGGAAACCTCCACTTCAACTGAAGTGTTTGGCGTAAGGCCGGCCCCCTTACCTGTAAAAATAAATAGGTTCAACTCGCCACATGCGACCCCTTCGGGGATAACGCGGCAAGAAGTTACACTATATGTGTAGCTTAGTTGCGTTGCGTTTGCGTTTTTGGCAAAAGTTGCAGGGCTTATGTTCATTAGAGGCCTTAATTTTAATTTGTAAGTTCACATGCAGCATTTATAAGTGCGAACCCACTCGTGTCTCCAGGGGGGCATGCATTGAATATGAATTATAAAAGTTATTGTGTCTGTGCAACTTAGATTATATATTCTAATATTTAAAAAAAATCAAGCGCCACAACTTTATGTTAGCGTGAAATGACATTTGCCAGTTTGTGGGCGTGCATTCAATTTGAATCATCAAATAACTTTTTTTGCAACTTTAGATTATAAATTAAATTTAACGTTGTTGAAGGATTTTTCAAACTCAAATCCTTGACGGATAGGTAAGTATGAGCTTGAATACCCATATCGAAAAAAATGGTTCACTTGACAAATGTTCCCCCTGTTTTTGAAAAGGTTGGCCAAAGTTGCAGGGCTTATGTTCATTAGAGGCCTTAATTTTAATTTGTAAGTTCACATGCAGCATTAATAAGCGCGTACCCACTCGTGTCTCCAGGGGGGCATGCATTGAATATGAATTATAAAAGTTATTGTGTCTGTGCAACTTAGATTATATATTCTAATATTTAAAAAAAATCAAGCGCCACAACTATATGTTAGCGTGAAATGACATTTGCCAGTTTGTGGGCGTGCATTCAATTTGAATCATCAAATAACTTTTTTTGCAACTTTAGATTATAAATTAAGATTACCGTTGTTTAAGGATTTTTCAAACTCAAATTCCTTGACTTAAGGGTTAGTATGAGGCTTACCACCCATATCGCATAAATGGGTTCACTTAACAAATGTGTCCCCTGTTTCTGAAAAGGTCAGCAAAAGTTGCAGGGCTTATGGTCATGAGAGGCTGAAATTTTTATTTGTAAATACACATGCAGCATTTGTAAGCGCAAACTCACTCGTGTCTCCGTGCAGGAGTGCATTGAATATGAATTATAAATGTTAATGCGTCTATGCAACTTAGATTGTATATTGTAATAATACTTTAAAAAAATTAAATGCCGCAATAAGTACGGTTTCATATAAAAAGTTGACCGAATCGATCGTCATTATTTCTAAAAAATACATGTTATAACTGGTTGAAGTATAATTTTGAAATAAATAAAGAATATAGGTAGGTACTCAACGGAATTCAACCGAAAAATAATCGACTTGGCAATGGCAACGATGGCAACTTTGAAGCCTGTTGAAGTGCTGGCAATTTATTTGAAATTCGAATGTCAAAATGAGTTTTGTTTCTCGCATAGGTTTTACATAAAAAGGTGTT
Organism: Agapetus fuscipes; assembly: GCA_951799405.1. NCBI lineage: Eukaryota > Metazoa > Arthropoda > Insecta > Trichoptera > Glossosomatidae > Agapetus > Agapetus fuscipes. Next base: position 14,380,328 of record OX637362.1, read on the forward strand.
GTGATTGATCATGTTTATTTATTTAAAAAACAACAATTTAAAATCTACTAATGATGAGGAAGCACATCCCAAGTCCTGAACAATATTTGTTGTGAATATGACGTGCATCTGTTTAGGAGTTCTTCAGTTTGAATGCCATTAACGCACAACTATTTTGTATGGAAAGGCCGTTGCATTTTATAAAGATAAGGGATTGTAATAATACTTTAAAAAAATTAAATGCCGCAATAAGTACGGTTTCATATAAAAAGTTGACCGAATCGATCGTCATTATTTCTAAAAAATACATGTTATAACTGGTTGAAGTATAATTTTGAAATAAATAAAGAATATAGGTAGGTACTCAACGGAATTCAACCGAAAAATAATCGACTTGGCAATGGCAACGATGGCAACTTTGAAGCCTGTTGAAGTGCTGGCAATTTATTTGAAATTCGAATGTCAAAATGAGTTTTGTTTCTCGCATAGGTTTTACATAAAAAGGTGTTGTGATTGATCATGTTTATTTATTTAAAAAACAACAATTTAAAATCTACTAATGATGAGGAAGCACATCCCAAGTCCTGAACAATATTTGTTGTGAATATGACGTGCATCTGTTTAGGAGTTCTTCAGTTTGAATGCCATTAACGCACAACTATTTTGTATGGAAAGGCCGTTGCATTTTATAAAGATAAGGGATTGTAATAATACTTTAAAAAAATTAAATGCCGCAATAAGTACGGTTTCATATAAAAAGTTGACCGAATCGATCGTCATTATTTCTAAAAAATACATGTTATAACTGGTTGAAGTATAATTTTGAAATAAATAAAGAATATAGGTAGGTACTCAACGGAATTCAACCGAAAAATAATCGACTTGGCAATGGCAACGATGGCAACTTTGAAGCCTGTTGAAGTGCTGGCAATTTATTTGAAATTCGAATGTCAAAATGAGTTTTGTTTCTCGCATAGGTTTTACATAAAAAGGTGTTGTGATTGATCATGTTTATTTATTTAAAAAACAACAATTTAAAATCTACTAATGATGAGGAAGCACATCCCAAGTCCTGAACAATATTTGTTGTGAATATGACGTGCATCTGTTTAGGAGTTCTTCAGTTTGAATGCCATTAACGCACAACTATTTTGTATGGAAAGGCCGTTGCATTTTATAAAGATAAGGGATGTTGATATTTTGCAACTTAAATTAGATTAGATCCTATTTTTTTTTTTATGGTCTAATATTTTTTACTAAGATGACAGGACAAGCATGGCGGTGGTCAAATTCGGAACTAAGCTCCTCACCAACCATTCAGCCGACCACAAGTGCCCAGTACACCTGACAATTATTGACGTCATATTTTCCCTGATTGGAACGTGCGGACTCCACTGCTTCACCGAAGTTAATGTTTGACACGAATTGTTTGTCGTCCCAGATCTCCGACAGGCTGGACAGTTGCAAAGGAGAGTTCGGATCAGACTTGCACGCTGAGGACCTGCAGAGAGACCGGGACCATGCTCTGGCTTACTACAACGACTACAGGGAACATTGCGGACTCAAGAGAGCAACATGCTTCGAGGACTATCTGGACCTCATATCTCCTGAGGTTTGTCGATTTCGCAACTATTCGAAACAAAGCTACACATCTGTGTGCTACACACGAAAATGGCGCTTTTTAAACAAAGAAATCATTCAAATATATATATATATTGTTATGTAAATATGAAATATAAATATTTAGAATAAGTAGGTATTAGTTATAGGAATTCTGTATTATATTGTGTGGGTAGGAATCATAGAATAAAATACGTGCAGCATCGAGAAATAATAATTACTATGCCTTTCTGGAACTGTCAAGCAAATATAGGTCTAGATTGTACTGTTTTAAAGAGTATAAGAAGGGTGCCAGTGGCTTGCAGGGCCAGAAGTATCATACGAGATTTACAAACACATAGAACTAACTTGATCATCAGTGAAAAGAAACCAAGTGGAATAGTCGAGAAAGCTTTGTGAAAATAAATTATTTAAAAGTGTAAAATAAACAACTGTATAAGAAGACCTGTGTATTTTAATTTGAAAGACTTTTGAACCCTAATTTCGTATCAATTAGCGTCAGGTGCGGAATTTTCAAAAAAAAATTATGATCTTCTTTCCTCTAAAAATAAATAAAATAAATTACTTAAATAGTGATAAAATAAACTTTATTCAAATTTAACTTTGTGTGAACTGATTAAAACAAGTGTTTAAATTAAATAGAGTCAAAAGAAAAGACGCAAAAGCAAGTTCGAAAATTCTGGAACATCCTAGAACAAAATTATTATTTTATCGCATTGAGAAAGTCATCAAATTGGACCATATTTTTATTGTGTGTGATTAAAAATAAAATAAATAAATAAAAATCTTGAAAAATATTGCGAAAGAACGTTCCAGATTCATCTAGAAAAAGTTTCTGGACTACTGTTTTTTTTTCATAAGTGTGTGCGTGTACATTAGACTACCTACTTACCTGTGTGTTTGAGAGACTTGAGACGAAATAAATAATTATGTACTATCAGACATTATTATGTTAAAAATTTTGGTGATTTAAAAATAAATATTAAAAGGCGGTACCTACCTACCGTTCAGTGTAATCAGATAAATTATTATTTTGCTAAAGTACGTATTTAAAACAGCTTTATATATAAAACTCAAAACTCGTATTAAATAAATTTGAAAATATTTTTGTTTTGAAGTAAATTTTGAAAAAAAATGGCAACCAAAGTGAACATCAAGGACCTCAAAGTCACTGAGCTTAAAAATGAGCTTCTGGAGAGGGACCTGGAGACCTCAGGAGGGAAGGCGGCCTTACAAGCACGCCTCATGGAGGCCTTGGAACAGTCAGGCGAAGACCCGGCATATTTTGTCATGGCGTCTGGAGGAGACCGCGGATGGACTCGTTAATGGAAGGTTGTGGGTTCGAATTCTGGCGGAGCACAAAACATATACCATTTATATTTTCAAATATGCTGAGTTGAAAAAGTAATAAAAAACCTTTACCAAAGACCGGTCACTAAAGGTCCATCCAGCCTTACAGCAACTGGGACTTGCTTGAGTATTGGCGCTTTGTAGCGACGACCAAGCTCGTTAACACCTCTGCGGCACGACAACAAGTGTCATAGACCCCTAGAGTGTCTGAAATCTTGGGAGTTTCCCGCACACGATTTCTTAAAAAAACATTGAAATGGGAAATCATTTCTGACACCCGCGGTGGGGATCAAACCCTTGCTCTCGGCATGGAATGCAAGCATTCTACCAACTGAGCTATTGACCGGATTTTTTACAAGCTTGGTCGTTGCTATAAAGCACGAATTCTCAAGCAAAACCGAGTTGTTGTTAGGCTGGGTGGACTTTTGTTGACCGGTCTTTGGTAAAAGTACGAGTAGGTATATGATTTTTTTAACCGAGCGAAGAGCCTATTTGAAAATATAAATGGTATTTTTTTTTGTGTTCCGCCGGGATTTGAACTCAATACCTTCCATTAACGAGTTTGAAGCATAATCACTAGAATACAGACCGGTCGATTGCTTTAAATAAATGTACCTAATTCATCATTTTAATAGCAACTTTTCATAACTCTTGTTCATCTTAAAGAAACATCAATATATAGATTATCTTCTTCTTCTTCTTTTGATCCGCGGAGAGCAGCCAGCGTCAAGTATATATCGCACGTTTAATAATAAAGAGCAATAACTCAAAAAACATTAATGTTGGGAAATCACGTTTGAAGTTCAGACAACCAGTACAACTTGTATGGGATGAAAAAGGCGGCTGATGTTTTATCTCGGTCATATATGTCCAAATTGAACGGCTGTCGCATTCTACCTATTCTTCTCGCATTGTTCTTGCGTTTTATTACAAAATCTCGATTTTCCCAATTTTCGAGTTATTTCTCTTTAATATTATACGTGCAATATGTAGTTTGTTAACCTCCATCTAAAGAAGGGAGACGCTTACATAGCGTCCGAGTTGGAATATCGACTATCACTTCTTTGAACAACAAAAAAGACTTTTTTTTTTTTTTTTTTTAAGAAAATCCTGTGCGGGAGACTCCCTAGATTCTGAAGACTCTAGGGGTCTATGACACTTGTTGTAGTGCCGCAGAGGTGTACGAGCTTGGTCGTCGCTACAAAGCGCCAATACTCAAGCAAGACCCAGTTGCTGTAAGGCTGGATGGACCCTTGGTGACCGGTCATTGGTAAAGGCTTATGAATTCTTCAACCCAGCGAAGAGCACATTCGAAATATTAATGGTATTTTTGTGTGCTCCGCCGGGATCCGAATCCACAACCCTCCAAATATTTACGAGTCCGAAGTGTTGCCACAACGGACTACGGACCGGTCCGAGATGCCAACGACACGCGGTGTACCTGAGCGCGCACCCATCCAAGTACTGACCACGCCCAATGTTGCTTAACTTCGGTGATCTATGGGAACCGGTGCTTTCAACATGGCTAACGTCGTTGACATCAAGTTGTACATGAAGTTACTTAAAAGTCGTTGGTTCTTTTTTCATGATCTTCTTTCAGAACGTTAAGGTGTTGAAAAAGAACTACAATAGCTACTGCGATGTGGATCTGACCATTGGAGGTGGCCTTGAGAAGTTGGTGCCTGGTGCTCAGGTCGGCCCCACCTTCCTCTGCATCCTGCAAGAGCAGTTCTCCCGCACCAGGAAAGCAGACAGATACTGGTTCGAAAACGAAGACTGTGGGTTCACGATAGGTGGGTTAGAAAATAAAAATAGGAACTCCTTACACTTACACTGACAAAAATCTTCTTTTTTGGATTCGTACAGGACCTTGTTTTGGATTGGTTGGAAGAAATCAGGATTTCATGATTGCTATTATTGCATTGATCAGGAAAATCAATCACGAATGCCCATACTTATACTGATATATCACTTCGCAGTTAACATTATTGGTAATGATTACATGAAAAAAAACGCAACTAAGCTTCATGTCGCGTTTCCCAAAGGGCTTTGCATGTGGCAAGTGGAACTATTTATTTTTACATGTAAAGGGGGCAGCCTTACGCCAACCACTTTAATTAAAGGAGTGATAAAATTCGGGTTGTATATTTGAGAACTTGCTGTGATGGACACAGTGAAGGGTAAGTGGCTGGCATTAAGATCTGCAAGTAGTGCTGCTGTGAATAAATTGATTGTTCCAAAACTATGTAATAAAGCAAAATACTTGGATCGCGCCATTTGCATGGCCGGTCCTGTGCTGTGGAATGCCTTACCCCATGAGCTTAGAGCCGTAGAGAGTGCAAGTGCGTTTAGGTCGGGATTGAAGAGACGGTCTCTTGCAGTGATTTATCACAATAATGCACTATAAATATTGCCTTTGTTATTATTTTTATTATAACATTCAATTTTTTTTCAAGACCAACTGAAAGAAATCAGAAAGACGTCAGTTGCCAAATTCTTCTGCAACAATGGCGACGGCATCACAAGCATGCAGAGAAAGGGATTCGAGCTCATCAGTGCACTGTAAGTACCTTCTGCAAAAATGGCGACGGCATCACCAGCATGCAGAGAAAAGGATTCGAGCTCATCAGTGCACTGTGAGTATCTTCTGCAACAATGGCGACGGCATCACCAGCATGCAAAGAAAAGGATTCCAGCTCATCACTGCACTGTAAGTACCTTCTGCAACAATGGCGACGGCATCACCAGCATGAGAGGAAAGGATTCCAGCTCATCAGTGCACTGTGAGTATCTTCTGCAACAATGGCGACGGCATCACCAGTATGCAAAGAAAAGGATTCCAGCTCATCACTGCACTGTAAGTACCTTCTGCAACAATGGCGACGGCATCACCAGCATGAGAGGAAAGGATTCCAGCTCATCAGTGCACTGTGAGTATCTTCTGCAACAATGGCGACGGCATCACCAGTATGCAAAGAAAAGGATTCCAGCTCATCACTGCACTGTAAGTACCTTCTGCAACAATGGCGACGGCATCACCAGCATGAGAGGAAAGGATTCCAGCTCATCAGTGCACTGTGAGTATCTTCTGCAACAATGGCGACGGCATCACCAGTATGCAAAGAAAAGGATTCCAGCTCATCACTGCACTGTAAGTACCTTCTGCAACAATGGCGACGGCATCACCAGCATGAGAGGAAAGGATTCCAGCTCATCAGTGCACTGTGAGTATCTTCTGCAACAATGGCGACGGCATCACCAGTATGCAAAGAAAAGGATTCCAGCTCATCACTGCACTGTAAGTACCTTCTGCAACAATGGCGACGGCATCACCAGCATGAGAGGAAAGGATTCCAGCTCATCAGTGCACTGTGAGTATCTTCTGCAACAATGGCGACGGCATCACCAGCATGCAAAGAAAAGGATTCCAGCTCATCACTGCACTGTAAGTACCTTCTGCAACAATGGCGACGGCATCACCAGCATGAGAGGAAAGGATTCCAGCTCATCAGTGCACTGTGAGTATCTTCTGCAACAATGGCGACGGCATCACCAGTATGCAAAGAAAAGGATTCCAGCTCATCACTGCACTGTAAGTACCTTCTGCAACAATGGCGACGGCATCACCAGCATGAGAGGAAAGGATTCCAGCTCATCAGTGCACTGTGAGTATCTTCTGGTAGCATTGGCAGAAACTGTCAACAATCCGAAGCATACGTTTTTCACGGCTTGAAAAAATCTTCAATCATTTTATTTCGATTCTATTCTTCATGTCTTCTTCATCTGGTTGTTGGAAATTATCGAACTTAAAGCGGGTAGGATCTCATTATTGTGAAGGCTGAGTAAATCTTGCCGGTGCCGAAAATATCAGGGCTAGAAATCAACAATGATTATTCAAGTCATCCATTTCAGTTTGATGTAGGATATTCGAGTGAAGATCCGAGTTCATTTTAGTATGCTAGAAATTCAGGTTTAAAAGTTATTTCAGAAAGTAATAATATCACAAGAATAGATATTGTCTACAATTATTAATAGCAGTATCAATGTGTATTTGTGTGTATTTATTTTATTACAAACATGAAATTTTATGTTCCACTTTGACCTTCTAGTATCGAATAAATGCTGTAGGTAAGCTAGTGAGATGTCCCTGATCACTGGGAATTCTCTATGGATGACGTCACATGGCTGAGGGATATTCTGAGTGCTCGGCCTCATACTTGTTCTACTTATACTTGCAATGTACTACTCGTCGAAATAACGTCAGGCTTGTATGGGACTGCCTTTTCCCTAGCAACCCGGCCGTGTGACGACACAGTTTTTTTATTATGAGCGGACCTCATTATTATTTTTCTGTTTCAGGAATCCCCTGGTGAATTGCTCAAAAATAAAAGACCTTGATTTCAAAATGTGGAAGGAGTGCGTGGAAGAAAATGAATGATGGAAATGAATATTACTTTAATATAATTATTTAAACAATAAAATAATTATAATTATAGCTTAGGTTTTCTTGACTAAGGTAGAAAGTCTCGACGACCGTCGTGCCGCTAGATCTTACCGTACCTATTGAAGGTAGGACGGAATAAAACATGGCGGTCTGTGAACAGCTGATCTATAATAATAATACTATATAATCTTAGTTGCACAGATATATTAACATTTCAAATTCGTATTAAATAATGCATGCCCATAAACAAACTCGTGTAAGTTCGTACTTACAAATTAAAATCCTAGCCTCAGCCATAGCCGGAGTTGCGTTGCTAGTGCGCCCAGGATGTCGTGTGGAGAGGATTAATATGTCCTCTTTCACGACATTTGCGTGCCTTGTGTGTCGGGTCTCCTCCAGAGCAGCGCTCACTATAGCTATAGTGTATCGGCCTGGCTCTAAGCCTGTAACTGCGGAGTTTTTTCGCGAATTTCGGGAGCTATTTGAAATTTTGGTAACTCGTAATGAGATGTTTCTGTTGGTTGGGGATGTCAACGTTAGGCTTGAGCGCAGAGATGACACCAATTGTGTTACTCTCACTGCCTTGCTTGCGGACTATGGCTGCAGACAGTGGGTAGATGCTCCCACTCATGATGCGGGTGGCCTACTGGATGTAGTCATCACCAGAGAGGAGGATGCTCCTTCAAAAACAGTGGTGAGAGATGTGGGTTTATCGGACCACAGGTTGGTGATTACTGAATTAGATCTCGGACGACCGGTTCCAGTATACAGGAAGATTATCTCCAGGTGCTGGAACGGACTTAATATGGACTCCTTTAAAAGTGACTTATTACTTTCACCGATCTGTTGTCCGGAAACCTACATCTCAATGCACCCAGACAGGTTAGTTGAGCTGTACAATGTCACCCTGAAAAATCTAATAAATTTTCATGCTCCCATTTCAACTAAATGTGTTAGGGAGCGGAATAGTGCTATCTGGTTTGATAATGAATGTAGTGCTCTGAAACGAAAAATGCGGCAAGCGGAGCGTAATTTCAGGAGCGGTAAACCAGGTAGCACTAGAGAAATGTGGATGGGTGCACAGGGTCTGTACAGGTCAACTATTCTCCAGAAAAGGTCTCAATATTTTTGTACAATGATAGCTAGGGAAAAATGTCCACAGCGTTTATGGAGACTTCTGGAGAACGTGTCTGGCAGTGCTCGGGCTGGTACGGGTTCAATGTCGACTGCTGATGAGTTCGCTGCATACTTTCAGGATAAAATACCACGTAGAGACTCTCCTCTGGAGATTGGTCCAGGTTCTCCTGAATCTATGTGCAACTCGCAACTTGAAATGCTTGAGCTGACCTCTATTGAGGAGGTAACGCGAGTCGTAGTGGGATCACCAAATAAGCAGTGTGATCTTGATCCTGTGCCAGCGTGGGTGCTGAAAGAGTGCATCTTACAAGTGGCTCCATTTATTGTAAGGCTTATTAATGGATGCCTTGTGGAATCCACTGTTCCCTCTTTTTTGAAGGAAGCGCAGATAACGCCGATACTAAAAAAACCAAATCTCGATCCTAATGATCCCTCCAATTTCAGGCTGGTGTCGAATTTGCCGTTTTTGTCCAAGGTGCTGGAGCGTATTGTCTCTAACCGGCTGGTATCTTATCTGAGTGATAACAACCTGATGCCGAAAAGGCAATCAGCCTATAGGAAATATCATTCAACTGAAACTGGTTTGTTGACCGTAGTCTCAGATCTGATATCGGCAGTGGATTGCGGGAATCTTGCGCTCCTAGCTCTTCTGGACATGAGTGCGGCTTTTGACACCGTATGTCATGATATCTTGATAAAGAGGTTGGAGGATGCGTACGGCTTGAGAGATAAGGCTCTGGCGTGGTTCACCTCCTATTTGGCGGATCGCAAGCAGGTAGTGCGTACTTGTGACTGTGTCTCACTTTCCTATTCGCTGATCTCCGGAGTGCCGCAGGGGTCTGTGTTGGGACCGATCCTGTTTATTTTATACACGGCCGACATTGAGAGCATAGTCGAGAAATGGAGCCTTACTACACATGCATATGCAGATGACTGGCAGATTTACTCTCAGTGTCGACCACACATGGCGGGAGCTCTCAGTAACAGAATGGCAGCTTGCATTGCGGAGATCGGTGAATGGATGACAAGCAATGGCCTAATCCTTAACATGGGTAAGACGGAAATTATGTGGGCGGCTACGTCCAGGCGTGATCATCTCCTGACAACTCGCGTACCACTCTCCATTGGGGGACAGCTGATTCAGCCGTCAGATTCAGTGAGACTTCTAGGAGTCACACTGGATCGGAACCTCACAATGGGAGAGCAGTTGAATAACACGGTATCCTCCTCGTTTTTTGAACTTCGCCAGATTAAGGCAATCAGGAGATGTTTACCATCAGGGGCGGTCAGGACCCTGGTTAACGCTTTTGTGATGTCTCGGGTTGACTATTGCTCAACGCTGTATATAGGTCAGCCGAAAAAACAGTTCAGCCGACTACAATCTGTGCTGAACTCTGCAGCAAGACTCATTTTCGGGATGTCCAAATTTAATCATATTACTCCATTGTTGAAAGAACTGCATTGGCTTCGTTTTCCGGAGAGGGTGGTCTACCGTGTTTGTTTGATGGTTTACAAAGCTGTCAATGGTACGGCTCCTTCATACCTGTCTGACATGTTCTCACCTATTGAGATAGATTTGAGACGCCAAACTCTCAGATCTGCAGGGTGTGGGGTGGTTGACTTAGTCCAGCCGTCACGTCAGACACGCACTAATTTTGGGGACCGTGCTTTCCGGTTTGCGGGCCCAATGGAGTGGAACAGACTACCACCTAATGTGAGGAAGGCAGAAACTGTTGGTGTCTTTAAAGGAGCACTAAAGACGCATCTTTACAAAAAATCTTATCCGTGATTTGAGAGGGCCCTTGAGGTGTGACACACACAAAAACGGCGCTCTTCAATTATGTGTACCTTATAAATAAATTATCCTTGTATATTATATATATAGCCCCCTCCCCCCTCCCCCCCGCAACTTTTGCCAACCTTCCCTAAAAAGTGTTAACATTGGCTATGAGAACCATTTTTTACAGTATGGTTGGTCAGCTTCATACCAATTTATAAGACTTAATCAAGCCTTCTCCAGTCAGTCCCATACAAAATGAATCAGCCGTTGATACGCCGCCATATTTTATTCCGTCCTATCTTCAAGTAGGTACGGTAAGATCTACCGATGTCTCCACCTCAGCAGTTGCCAATGAAGCGTTATTTTGTTGTCCAGGATCTGCTACCTGGTCCTCTATAGCTGAAGCTTCCATACCTGGCGTCAACATCACGCCAAAGAGGCACATCACAGATATGGACGAAACGTACGGAAGGTCCAGCTCAGATGGACTACGACAGCACGCCGCCTCAGTGCTTGTTTGGTTTATCTACCATTTAATTCAAAGATAACCTTTCAATAAATCTGTCTTACAAAACACATTTTGTACGTAAAACACGAAAATATGAGAGGGGATTTTAATGTTTTCAAAATCAATTTCGGAGATGTTACAGTTGAACAGTGCCCTTGCTATAGGTTTTATTGCTATTTATCACAAAACGGCACTATAAATACTGTCTATTGCTCATGTGAAATTACCTCGGTCGGAGATAAGACAAACAAGCACTACGGGCACGAACAGTTCCCGAGTATAAAGCATTACGTGAAGTAGGGTACTCTCGATCGCGCAAATTGAAAAGTTATGGAAGATTCTCCAGCACCCCTAGTGAGATATGGAAGGTTCTCCAGCACCCCTAGTGAGATATGGAAGGTTCTCCAGCACCCCTAGTGAGATATGGAAGGTTCTCCAGCACCCCTAGTGAGATATGGAAGGTTCTCCAGCACCCCTAGTGAGATATGGAAGATTCTCCAGCACCCCTAGTGAGATATGGAAGGTTCTCCAGCACCCCTAGTGAGATATGGAAGGTTCTCCAACACCCCTAGTGAGATATGGAAGGTTCTCCAGCACCCCTAGTGAGATATGGAAGGTTCTCCAGCACCCATGGTGAGTTATGGAAGGTTATTCAGCACCCCTAGTGAGATATGGAAGGTTTTCCAGCACCCTTAGTGAGATATGGAGGTTCTCCAGCACCCCTAGTGAGTGGTTTATTTTACAATAGGGTTTTCTATTTACGCGACCGAGAGGAATTTATGGGATCGTATTACTTGGGTACAGATCTTGGAAAACAAACCTTCTCAGATCAAACCCAATAAAAATGAGCAGGGACTTACATTTAACATTGCTGAGCAGCAAACTACCCGTAATTTATGTTGTTGTTTGGAATGCCGATTGGGAATGTGAACAATACACACCACTAATTTTGTAATAAAGATAACATTAAATCTTCTATCGACATGTTTTTTACAATATGCCAACTCTAGTTTCTATCTTCGCTTTGTGTACAAGGAGACGTTGGTATACAGACTACTCACTAGTCACTATACTAAGTAGGTACCCGAGTACTCGATACCACAGAGCTCGATACTAAACTAAAGGAATTTAAGTTGGGCTGCTTCAGCGTGAAAGTGCGAAATGATGAAGCTGATCCTCGACTTATACGTTGGTATGAGGCTGACCTCCGATATTGTCAAAAATGGTTCACTTCAATTGCCAATGTCACCCCTGTTTCGGGGAAGGTCGGCAAAAGTTGCAGGGCTTATGTTCATTTGAGGTTTGGTTTTTAATTTGTAAGTACACCTGAATCATTTTTAAGCGCAAACTTACAGGTATTGTTTGTGAATAAACACATCGTAGACATGGGTGAAACGTCCGGAAGCTCCAGCTCCCACAGACCACGGCAACAGATCCCGGAAAACATCAGCCGGCCGTGTAAGCTTATATAGGCAGGTAGGTAGTCTTCGTTCTTGTGAGAACTTTCAATGGCAACCTGCTTTTGCTCGATTGGCGTTTTGTAGTAGGTACATAGGTAACAACGAGTATGTATTGTAAAGGAGCTGGTCATAGGAGATATCAGTGAATTGAAAGAGGCATGCAATGGTATGAAAAAATGGAGTCAAATCTGCAGAGGCTCTGGCAACCCCTAGCGGAATGGCGACAGAGTTACAGCTTACAGATTGCTCTTGGGGTGTAAGAGCTTATTTATAGGGTATTTTTAAACATTTTTCGCAAAAGGAAGTCGCATTGGGCGTTGGGTGAATATTTATCATTGTGTAAAGGGTTTATTTGATTTTTGACCAGGGGTCGGGGCAGAACAAACATTGCGAGCAATGGTCGAACGGTTGGAGGAATTAGCACGGCTCCTCCAGACCATCTTACCGAACGCCACTGAACTTCCAGTTGCTAGAGGAAAGCAATTGGTATATATTCTAAAAAATAGCCCTATTCGCGAATGTGTTTGAAAAATAAAAGCTACTGCCACCTATACAAACTTTATACAGAACATTTCACCTTCACTTTATGAATGGATTATTATTTTTTGTATATGAAAAAAATTAAATGATTTTTATCCTTCAATAAAATTTATTAATGTACCTAAAAAATATTATAAATGAGAAATACGTTATGAAAAATAATATTTATTTGATGCCTTAATTTTTGACCGTAAGATGGCATTGCTAGCCCTTTCTTAAAGTAAACACATTTTCTTACGAAACAAGCATTCAACCATAAATAGAATCAAATATTAAAAAAGTATTTTTGAAATGTTTTACATAATGTAAAAATACCAATGAGAAAGCAATTAAAAGTATTAATTACATTTTTCTGAACGCTACATCTGTGATTATTTTTCTAAAGCTTTTTCTTCAATGTGTTCAGTTTTTTCCCACCTTCCATTTTACATCAGCGTGGCGCTGCACATCCACATGTCAAAATAAAAGTTACTTACAACAAACACATTACACAACAAATAAAAGTTTTTATCGAGAAAAGTCAATAATAATCCTATTTTGTGTTACTAAATTCAATTTAATGTTAAAACTAGTTCAGTAAATTCAATTTAATGTTAAACCTAAATTATAAACTTGAACTTTGACAAAACAACTTTATAAGGTAAGTAAAATGCCGGTAAATTATAGTTAGGTATTGTAGGTAAGTAGGTAGGTACGTACTTTTATTTCTTCATTTTGTGTCTAGGTATATTTTACGCGTTTTATCCGTTTGTTTTTCGTAATAATCAAATTTTAATAGAAGTGTTTTCTCATATTTAATTATGAAATGAGGCCAGTAAGGTACTTAACTACTTAACAATAAAACCAAAAATGGACTCCGCACCAATTCCAAAGAAAAAAAAATGTGACGTCACACCGCCGGGTTGCTAGTGTTGATTGCTAAGGACCCAAGGCACATAGACCTGTGACATTTGCCTACCGAGATAAAACGAATTTCAAACACACTAAGTACTTACCTATATGGTTGCTTAGCTGTGTTTTTTTAAACATCCGTGCCGGGTTCACAATTTTGTTATATTTAAGTAGGTACATGAAAGTATACTAGTAATAGGTACCTGCTTATTAAAAATTAATGTACAAATTATAAATGTAAATTTTGAGTAATGTGAACACATGATGGAATAATTACTTACATTTTTAATTATTCCTCTCTTATTGTATGTGGATGACAAGCAAACAATACTTAGCATTACCTACAGCTCTGCCAACATGAGGCTTTTGTGTCGAAAAATAAACACCTACGTATTAAGTATGTTACCGCAAAAATATGAAAAAAAACATATTTCAGACAGATGAATTAATGTCCAAGTAGGTACTTCTTTTTCTTCTTCGTGTGTCTTATCAAATCCCCCTTTAGGTTGATGGCCATTTGGCAGGAGAAGTGAGGTGGAGGATGGGCTTGAGAGGGACTTGTGAGCTCTGGAGCGCTATTCTGCTAGATTCCAAAGACCTTAAGGCAACGAGATAGCAATTCATGTCCAAAAATAAGGTGTACTGTGATTTTTTTATCTATGGAGTTCTTTCGCAAGCTCCGACTTGGATTGATATCTAAAGTGTAAGGAATTTAGCAGAATAGCGCTTCTGGGCAGGACTAATTGGCGACGAGAGGTGATGGAGAGGTGGAGGCAACTCTTGGGTTGAAGCTCTAATAATGAAGATAATCATTAGAATATTGTTATAAATTTTATAGGAGACCAAATTGACCGAATTGAAGCATTCGAGATGTGTATGCACGGAAAAATGCTTCGGATCTCTTGGCGTGATCGGGTCACCAATGAAGAAGTTCTTCAACGTATGCACATCATAAAGGTGCCAACCATTAAGCAGAAAAAGCTGATGTACTTCGGTCTCATTTTGAGAAATGAGAAATACTGCCTTCTTCATTTTATCATACAGGGTAAGATTGAGGGGAGAAAAACTCGGAGACGTTGAAGAACATCGTAGCAGAAAAACCTGCGAAAATTGTTCAACATAAGCACCAAGCTTCTGTTTCGAGCCGCAGCATTCTAAATCTAAATCTAAGCTGCAAAGATATGTATCATTTGAGATTCATATTAAATGCATTTCCACAAGCAGACACGCATAATTTCGCACTTAAACATGCCGCATGTGGACCTACAATATAAAAAACCCAATCTGAAGGTCAAAAAAGCCATGATGATTGCCGACCTTCGGTAAAAGTGGCATCAAAATAAAAAGAAAAAGAAGGTGACCAAAAAATAGGTGCACTGGAAATGAATGTCCCTAAACATGATGTGACTTTCCTAAATTAATATTCAATGGAAGGGCTGTCGTCTTACGAGCTGTTACGTTATTAGCATAACCAGAAGAAAAGTCTCCGCACTACACTAACAGAAGCAACCAGCAAGCAACAAGCAAAGGTAAAAACCCTTCTGTTTTTATATCCCTTCATTTTATTTTGATTACTACCTCGATATTTTGGTTCGGGACTAACTTTGTTTTGGAATTTTTCTCATTTCCCGCCAACCCATTCAGTTTAAATTTGAGGTGGCAATCATATGAAAACTCATCCTGCCGATAGCTCAGTTGGTCAGTCAAAGAAGCAGGTCAACCGCTTTCAGTCTGTGTTGAGTTTGGCAGCAAGACTCATATTTGGGATGACCAAAATTGCTCACATCCCTCCGCTGTTAAAAAAGTTACACTGGCTCTACCCGGAGAGGGTGGTCTACCATGTATGTCTGATGGTATATAAAGCCATCAATGGCTTGGCTCCCCCTTATCTGACTGAGATGGTTTCCCCTGTTGAGATGGGTGTGAGAAGGCAGACACTCAGATCTGCAGGCGATGATGCGATCAATTTGGTTCAGCCGTGCCGTCACCTTCTTAAAAAGTCTTATCCGTGATTGGAGAGAGCCCTTAAGGTGTGACACACACAAAAACGGTACTTTCTTATCATTTGTAATTTAAAATAAATCAGAAACTCCGTACAGAAAGTCCAAAGTCTCATTTTTCCATTGACAATTCAACACTTTACAGCAGCACAAATGTAAAATAATAAAATTCCATTTAGCTATGTACGTAGAAACCACAAGGCAAAAAAACTTCCAATTTTTCTTTTATTCAAAGTAATTAATTAAAGAAAATAAACACCAAATGACATCAAACATTTTTCTTATAAATACCGACATGTTCCTTATTTTTTAATAAAACCTGATACTAAACATAACTTTCTGAATAAAACAAAAAAAAAGTAAAGTAGGAATAAATTCAGGTTTATGATCCTGAACGATTACATTTTGTATGGAGGCTAGAATCTGAAAGAATCATGGTGAAACTAACCAGAATTCTGATTGTCGTTCTCGCAGTTTTATTGGTGATTCAAGTGGTAGAGTGTGGGAAGAAAGGGGGGAAGTCTGGCAAGAAGAAGTCCGGGGGGAAGAAGGGGAAGAAAGGCAGCGGAAGTAGCAGTGGCAGTGGAGGGAAGAAGAACAAGCAAGAAAAAAGGTCGATTCCTGCCCCAAAACCTGCCCCAATTCAAACTACGAGCCGCCCATTTAAACCGGAGAACTCTGATGAAGTAATTTTCAAACTGGACAATTATGGACGAGCGTCTGTTCCTAAAAAGTGAGTGTTCTTTTCTGTTATCGCACCTTTACCGCAAGTGTTAAAGACTGCGTACTGCGTAGACTCCCCTCTATCATCTCTGTAATCTATAATCTGAGGTGCAAAGATATTTGACATTAAGTTCATATTTGATGCACAAGCTCCCTTGGGGATGGCTAGTACCACTAAACGGCATTACATAAAATTGACCAATTATTATTATTATTATGAAAGAAGTATGCATGGACCGAAAGAAATGGCGGTTGATCTGTAAAGCTGGCGGTCAAAGCTCAGGCTTTTAAAAAAAAAATTTTTTTTTCAAAGAATATGTTGTGTAGGTTTTAATTTTTACTGTTTAGTGTTTATTTGTTTTATGTATTTAATTGTTTGTATTCCTTGACTGATGGTATGAGGTTGACCACCCATACTGTAAAAAATGGTTCACTTTGCTAATGTCACCCCTGTTTCAGGGAAGGTCGGCAAGAGTTGCAGGGCTTATGTTCATTTGAGATTGGGGTTTTTATATTGTAGGTCCACATGCGGCATGTGTGAGCGCGAAATTATGCATGTCTGCTTGTGCAATACTCAGGGTACTATCTAAGTTGTAAAGTTTTCGTCTTGGCTTATTGCATGGTCCACAGATGATGCATTTGTAGTAATCATAATTATAGTGTGAGGATGATTTATTTGATGTTTTTGTGTGATTCACTTCTCACACAATACCTAGTTGCTCTAAGAGTAGATGGACCTTTGAAGACTGGCCTTTGGTATGGTAAATGATTGACATTTGAAAATGAAGTCATAGATCACCAACAGGTCTGGAAAATGTAGTGACTCTTTGCCAACTTCCTAGTTGTAACTAAACATTGAAATATTGAAGTAAGAAAATAAGCTTCGTCAACGACGTTAGCCATGTTGAAAGCACCGGTTCCCATAGATCACCGAAGTTAAGCAACATTGGGCGTGGTCAGTGCTTGGATGGGTAACCGCTCAGATACACCGCGTGTCGTTGGCATCTTGGACCGGTCCGTAGTCCGTAGTGGCAACACTTCGGACTCGTAAATGGAAGGTTGTGGATTCGGATCCCGGCGGAGCACAAAAATATACCATTTATATTTCGAATGTGCTCTTCGCTGGGTTGAAAAATTCATAAACCTTTACCAATGACCGGTCACCAAAGGTCCATCCAGCCTTACAGCAACTGGGTCTTGCTTGAGTACTGGCGCTTTGTAGCGACGACCAAGCTCGTACACCTCTGCGGCACTACAACAAGTGTCATAGACCCCTAGAGTCTTTAGAATCTAGGGAGTCTCCCGCACAGGATTTCTTAAAAAAAAAAAAAAAGCTGAGCACAGCAGCAGGTTGTCAGGCAGAGAAGGACACATACATCCAGAGGAAGACTGAGGTAGAGGAGTAGATCTGCGGGAAGTTGACCAACCATACTTTATAAATTGGTACACATTTAACCATGACGCCACTGTTTCAAGGACAAGTGGCTATGATTCTATTTAGTATGGTTTGTGTATTAGTGAAAATTCATATTTAATCTTTAGTAAATTTTATAGAACTGTAATTTGTTAAGAACAAAAAATGTAATTGTTGTATAATGTTCCTTGACTTAAAGGTTGGTATGCGGCTGACCACCCATGCTGTAGAAAATGATTCACTTTGCCAATGTCACCCCTGCTCCAGGGAAGGTCAGCAAGAGTTGCAGGGTTCTTATATTGTAGGTTCACATGTGGCATGTTTAAGCGCGAACTCATACGTTTCTGCTCGTGAAAATGCACATAATGTGAAGCAACAATGTTTCATATCTTTGCAACTTAGATAAGATTAGATTAGAAAACAATTCTATTAAAGCACTGTTTTCTTTTCACTCAATTTATTAATAACTACACTAATGTTTTTGATCTCTCGATCATGATGATGATCAAGAGTTTTAATAGAATGGTTTTATATCTATAAAATTTAGTAAAGGTGTCTTTAATGATGGCATATCTTTGATTACAGATTACAGATGATCTTTGCAACTTAAATTATAGATTGTATGATTATTTAATGTACAATATAAATTAATTGAAATAAACATCTGCGCTTATCAAAACAAGTGTGCGGTATAAAAGAAATGTGAGCGTTTTGTTCAAATTGTGTTCTAATAACGTGTTGAAGCGCAAAGGCAAGAGTTGCTCTTTTAAAAGACAAAACAACACGTTAAAATGTTGTTGAAGATTTGTGTTCTACTTGTTTTATTTGCGATTGTTGTGGAGTCGTCCAGCTCTAATAGTTTAATAAAGAAAGGAAAAGTTACACCAATACCTAAGAAACCAACACCTAAACTTACATCTAAAGCAACTGTTTCTTTTCAAAGCACAAATTCTGATGAATATACAGGACCTGCAATTTCTACAGTGTTTCTTAAACTAAATAACAAGTAAGTACAGAACTACACTGAATAACAAGTAAGTACAGAACTACACTGAATAACAAGTAAGTACAGAACTACACTGAATAACAAGTACAGAACTACACTGAATAACAAGTAAGTACAGAACTACACTGAATAACAAGTAACAAGTAAGTAAAACTCCACTAACACACTTAGCAGTAATATCCTGGCCCCCCATTCATCCCCTCTGCTGACCATATTCCCGAGGAAGCAATTCCAAAGAAATGACCCAGATGATTGACATGACATGATGATGACAAACTCCACACATGGCTGTCCTGCACCCCCTCCCATCGTGTGAGGGTATGAGGGATCATACCCTCACACGATGACACCCTCAGCGATGGATTCTGTATCTGAACCGTTTAGTAATAACTTAGCCACTTGCGGATGCAAACGGATAAAAATACAATCATACAAACCTGTAAAAAATATTCTTTATTCAAAAAAATATATTAATATTCCTGAAGACACATACCGTATGTTAACTAACAACATAAAACCCCAAATCTCAAATGAACGTAACCCCTGTAACTCTTGCTGACCTTCCCTGACACAAGGGGGAACATTAGCAAAGTGAACCATATTTTACAGTGTGTGTTCCTTGACTTATAGGTTGGTATGCGGCTGACCATCCATGCTGTAAAAAATGGTTCACTTAGCCAATGTCACTTCTGTTCCAGGTAAGTTCAGCAAGAGTTGCACGATGTATGTTCATTTGAGATTTTGGTTTTTATATTGTAGGTCCACATGCGGCATGGTTAAGCGCGAACTCATACGTGTCTGTTTGTGTAAATGCACATAATGTGAATCCCCGATGTTACAATCCTTGCAACTTAGATTAGATTAGATTAGTGGTCAGCCTCATAATCAACCTATTAGTCAAGGAAATACTTACTTGGAGCAAAGATTATAGATAATTTATTATTGATACATACTGTAAAAATGGTTCACTTTGCCAATGTCACCCCTGTTTCAGGGAAGGTCGGCAAGAGTTGCAGGGCTTATGTCCATTTGAGAATTGGGTTTTTATATTGTAGGTCCACATGCGGCATGTGTGAGCACGAAATGGTGCGTGTCTGCTTGTGGGAATGCATTTAATGTGAATCTCAAATGATACATATCCTTGTAGCTTAGATTTAGATTTTTTTTTAGATACAGAATATTGTCAGCTAATACTTCCAACTTAGCAACTGCTACAATAAATCAATAATTAATTGTAATTTGTATTTCAACAATCAAATATTTAATATCAACACTGCTTGCCGTAGCGATTAAATAAAAACCAAACCACATCACCCAAAACAAATTTACAATAAAAAAGTATAAAAACCGAGTACACGATTTTCAAAATGGTCATTTTCATTTAGTTGTATTCAAATGTGATTTGTTTTTAAAACAAAATGTCAAAACTAAAGTATTGTTTTTATTTGATTTTGTTTTTTGCCGTTCAGAGTGTTTGTTCGCAGCTTGTTCGCTCGTTTAAAGTGAATAAGACGTCTAGCTTTTTCAACACGTCAAGTTTTAGAAATTTCTCCACAAACACAACTTGGAGCCACAACTTCACTGTGAATTTGCCGCTGAATGGAACAATTAAAATCAAATTTGTACCAAAAGTCGTGTCTCCCACTGATAAACCGTTTCACAGTGACAACTCTGATGAATACACAAATGATTTCTATAATCTAGTATCTATTGTCACAAATTGGACAAAAACCATGTAAGTTATTTATTTTTTCTTATATTAACCATTTCATCTTATCTAAAATCTATGTAGCAAAGATCTATTGGCATTTAAGGTTCATATTTAATGCATGCCCACAAGCAGGCACATGTAAGTTCGTGCTTACACATAGCGCCTTAGAATAAGTGCTGATTCACACTGTTGGGAAACTGAGGATAGAACATCTTATTGAGTGTAATCCTCACAGTTAGTGAACTTATTATAAAGAAGTGCTCAACTGGAGCTCTCGCATAAAAGATAGGAAAAAGGTGCATTTATCTGAGAAACCCATGTTGTGGGTATCATATATGCCCATATATAAACCCATAAGCCACTTATTCAGTGTATATCAGCATGCTGCATGTGTTCATACATAATAAACCAAACCTCACATGAACATAAACATTGCAACTCCCGCTGCCTTTCCCTGAAATCGGGGTGGCATTGGCAAAAGTGAACAAGTTTTTACAGCATGGGGGATCAGCCTCATACCAACCTATCAGTCAAGGAACTTCAATGGACAGAATTAAAATTTCTTGACTAATAGGTTGGTGTGAGACTGTTAACCCATTCTGTAAAAAGATTTTGGCCAATGTCACTCCTTTTTCATTGAATAAGGGCAGGACAGTGTTCAAATAAATTTGAGGTTTGGGTTATATGTACAAATGCAGCATATCTAAGCGCAAACTTACACATGTTTTCCTTAAGAAAATCTTAAATGTCAGTATATATTTGCAACTTAAAGTACAGATTCTAGAATATACCATTAATTAGCTATTTCAGAAGTTTGGTCCATCCATACTTTTCTGGATTTTCCTCTACCACGACATCCTTCTGTACTTGCAATGTCAGTACACAGTCATATTCCATTTACCAAAACTATCTACCTGTACCCCTAGTACGGGTTGCACATTTACCAAAACTATCTACCTGTACCCCTAGTACGGGTTGCACATTTACCAAAACTATCTACCTGTACCCCTAGTACGGGTTGCACATTTACCAAAACTATCTACCTGTACCCCTAGTACGGGTTGCACATTTACCAAAACTATCTACCTGTACCCCTAGTACGGGTTGCACATTTACCAAAACTATCTACCTGTACCCCTAGTACGGGTTGCACATTTACCAAAACTATCTACCTGTACCCCTAGTACGGGTTGCACATTTACCAAAACTATCTACCTGTTGGCTGGCTCACAAGATATTCTATTATTTGTTAAAATCGACAAAAGTGAACCAATTTTTACGTGATAGGTATTCAGCTTCACACCAACCTTGAAGTCAATGCACGAAAAGTTAATTTAAGTGACGAATGTTAATTTTTAAAATATCAATTATTATTCTGAATTGATAATTTATCCTGTCAGATCTCATTAATAAAACAAGACCTGGAAAGATACATCTTAACATAAGTAAATATAAATTTAAATACAAATACAGCAGGTGCGAATAAAAAATAATTATACAAATTGAATAGTATGGATGTAATAATTTATAATTATTTAACCACAATGCTCTAAAGCAAACATTGTTTGTATAAAACCTCTATAAATATATCCGAGTGTGTTCATTTCTTAAAACATTCCCTGCGTCTTCGCATTAAACAGTCAATCCATCGCAATCATGTTGACAGCTACTATCATCTCGATACTTGTCATTTTAAATTGTGCTCACTCACAAGCCCCAGTGAACAGTGCAAACTTGACAGCTGTCAGAAATACAACAACGGCCAAAGCGGCCCCGGCGTCAGTGAAGGCCGCGCCCGTGGCTCTGCCCCAGAAAGTGAAGTACAGCGCACTAAACTCAGATGAATATGAAAAACCTTATAAAGTCAGGGAAGAGTTTGACTGGTGAGTGCATCATGCTATAATGGTTTATTGATTATTTGATTTGTAGGTTGGTATGAGGCTGGCCACCCATGCTGTAAAAATTGGTTCACTTTGCCAATGTCACGCCTGTTTCAGGGAAGGTCGGCAAGAGTTGCAGGACATACGTTCATTTGAGATTTAAGTTTTTATATTGTAGGTCCATGTACAGAGAAAAATACGTGCGTGATTTAATTCGTAATGAAGAACGATTGCCGCGATACGTGCGTAATTTCAGCGCAGTGACTAACGACTGCCTGCAGTGCCTGCGCGGGAGTATGCAATACATCGGCAGCAATCGTGGAAGCTCGGACGACTTCGTTGTGTGAAGCGAAGTTCGTTGTATGAATCGTGAAATGAACGAACAGGAAGTTCGTTGTGTGCAGCGTTCGCTGTGCGAGGCGTTCTTTATGCGAGGCACCACTGTATTATTAGTATTAAATGATGGCTAAATGAGGGCGCTATTAAGACTTCAAACTGTTATAATTTATGTATATTATTGTTTATTTCTTCAACAAAATACTGCTTAAATTTTAGCAATTCACTTAACTTCACTTTTTGCCATTAAAAGTGACGTTATACAACATGGCCGTTCCGTAGTCTGTAGTGGCAACACTTCGGACTCGTAAATGGAAGGCTGTGGATTCGGATCCCGGCGGAGCACAAAAAATATACCATTTATATTTCGAATGTGCTTTTCGCTGAGTTGAAAAATTCATAAACCTTTACCAAAAGACCGGTCACTGAAAGGTCCATCCAACCTTACAACAACTGGGTCTTGCTTGAGAATTGGCGCTTTCTACAGCGACGACCAAGCTCGCAGAGGGCTCTTGAGGTGTGATACACACAAAAACAGCGCTCACCAAATAAATCATCCTTATATTATTATTATGGCGGTGTTAGTTCCAATTTTGCGCCACATTCACTTCAAGGCGTGTAGGTCTGTACCTGTGTTTGATAGGTTATCAAGCAGTGTAGGTCTCATAGGGATGGCATGTGGGCGTTCCCTTGGTAAATCCGATATGATTAAAACAATCATGGTCAAAAATCCGTATTTTTGCGCATGTTTTTATCAAAATACCTTATATTTATGTTTTACCGTGTAAAAATAACGGTCAAAATAAGTAGTATAAGGATCATGGTATTATTTATTTTCCGTTAAAGTAATGAATTGTACCCGCATTGCACATTTTTTTTTTTTTTTTTTTTTTTTTTTTTTTATATTTATTACAGAAAACAACAGCACATACACATGAAACAAGTAAAGATTTATAATAAATACATATAAGGCCAATAATAGTTTTCTTAAATAAAAATAATTACAATAAAAGCTTGTCTACAGCAAATGTAACAGCAAACGAAAAGAACAAAAGAAAAATAATATGAATGCGGAGGTTTTTATCAGAGAAGATTTGGGAAAATAGGATAGAAAGGACAATAGAAGGGGAAGAGGATGCCATTCAATCAGTTTTGCATTTTCTCAAGTAGTACATCCGCACCCCTTGAAGAAATGCGTTTTTGGACAAACAAAAAATGTCCAGGTGATTAAAATTTGAGTTATAACAAAACATAGCTCTCGTTAAAGTCGAGTTCCTGGCATAATTTGTAGTGTGCGCTCCCGTATAAAAAAGTGAATTTAACCTAGTGCGCCTTGTAGGTACACGCAAAGTGAGCCCCTCACAAAGAACGGTGGAGTCAATATGGCCGTGTACTATATCGTACAGAAAAGCCATATCTAATAGCGTTCGACGGGCTTCTAGGGACATAAAACCGTGATGACGGCAAGCATCATGATAATTATTAAAAGTTAAATGTTCCCTGTAATTTAGATGCTTTAGAAATTTCTTTTGTATAGCTTCTATTTGTTCCTTATAAACACTGTACTGTGGATTCCAAATAGGTGAAGCGAATTCAAGCCTACTGCGAACATACGCGCAATAGGCCATCTTAACGGCATTAGAACCCCTGAAGGGCTCACAGGTCCTTAAAATAAATCCCAGCATTTTGTAAGATTTAACGGTGGTAGAGGAAATATGGGCATCAAAAATTAATTTAGCATCCATAAAAACACCAAGGTCCCTCACCCCAGTCACAGTGTCAAGGTATTCACCCTTGAGTTGATAATTAAACTTTAAGGGGTTTGTCTTGCGGGTAAGAGATATCTTATGGCACTTAGATACATTAAGATCTAATTTGTTTTTAATACAATAATGTGTAAGGTTGTCCAAATTATCCTGCAGCTTCATGCAGTCCTGAATGCTATTAATTCCTAAGTAAATTTTAGTATCATCAGCATATAATAAACATTTTGTAAAATTAAAACACTGTTCAATGTCATAGACATATACATTGTAAAGAAGCGGTCCGAGGTGAGAGCCCTGGGGGACACCAGACGGAATACTAAAGAAGTCCGACTTGCAGCCACCAAGAACAACCGCTTGAGATCTTTTTATCAGGTATGATGCAAACCACCGCAGCAGATTCCCATGCACGCCAAGTGTTTGTAGTTTATCCAATAATATGCTATGGCTTACCCTGTCAATTTCAATCGTTTTAAATATTTGAAGCACTTAAATATTTGACGTTTGTCGTTTATTGCGTCAGTTTTGTTTACGCCATCGCTAGAGATGTGCTGCGCGTAGTGTTCGTCGAATGTCGATACCTCTGAAATTTGTTTCAAGAAAAGACAAAAACTACTTGATAATTATATTATGTTTTTATTGTAACAATATGATTTGAATCTATCTATAATCTATCTATAATCTAAGCTGCAAAGATATGCTAACATTTAAGGCTCAATATTAAATGCATGCCCACAGACAGGCACATGTAGGTTTGTGCCTACACATTCTGCATGTGTGCATATAAATAAGCAAAACCTCACATGAACATAAACCTTGCAACTCCTGCCGCCGTTCCCTGAACCGGGGTTGCATTGGTAAAAGTGAACCGATTTTTACAGCACGGGTGGTCAGCCTCATACCAACCTATCAGTCAAGGAGAATAGAAGCCGTTATTACGTTATGACTTCGAAAACAATCAATTAAGTGCTATTCACTTTTTGACCAATACATTAATAATAATTATATAATTATGAAGAATAAATATTGTTTTTTTTTGTGGATGTTAAGCAAATGCAAAACTAAAGAATTCGCGCTTTCTATAGCATAGTTCAAGTTCACAGAAGGCTCTTGGGGTGTGTTTCATACGAAAACAGCGCCCATCAAATAAATCCTCCTAATCCTCCTTTAGATGAAGATGCTGCCACAGATGCAGATGAAGATGCTGCCACAGATGCAGATGAGGAAACTGCCGGAGATGCAGATGAAGAAACTGCCGGAGGAGCAGATACAAAGAACTTGGGGCAGTGGACTTACAACCCACTAGCTGAAGAAGAACTTGGGGCAGTGGACTTACAACCCACTAGCTGAAGAAGAACTTGGGGCAGTGGACTTACAACCCACTAGCTGAAGAAGAACTTGGAGCAGTGGACTTACAACCCACTAGCTGAAGAAGAACTTGAAGCAGTGGATTTACAACCCACTAGCTGAAGAAGAACTTGGAGCAGTGGATTTACAACCCACTAGCTGAAGAAGAACTCGAGGCAGTGGACTTACAACCCACTCGCTAAAGAAATAGTCGGGCAATGGATTTTCGACAACGCACGCAGAGTATCACATAACGTTGACCACGCTCACTACCGTAAATGGCACCGATGCAAAAATAAATCTGAATGGGAAAATTAATCAAGTGATAATAAATTGCAATTCAGCAATGTGAAGTAACAAGTGAATTATGCAGTGGTTAGAAGTGTCATAATAAGCAATCATGAAGTAAAGTAAAAATATCTATTTGTTCTCCGTGGGAGTTCCAGAATGTTAAAAATACTTTTTAACATAAGTCCATAATATCATAGATTATTCCAGAACCGCAGAAGGTAGCCACATTATGTACTTACATGTTTGTTATTTTAAAATAATTCTTTGAATAAGTCAAATATGCGATGTCAGGAAGGAACGTGAAAGAACGAATTTGCTGACAATGTAGGTCAATACACTGTGGCCCAATGCATAGAAATTTCTGGATTTATAATTATTAATCAGCTTTGATATATTAATGATTAAATTTGCTGACAATGTAGGTCAATACACTGTATTTGTGGCGCAATGCATAGAAGTTTCTAGATTATAATCTTTATAAGGAAAAAGTATGTACAACTTTGTAATATAAAAGGAGTAATGAATGACTCAATAAATCAGTAGCAGCTGACCAATCATTGGTCCTTCGAACCGGACCACAATGATTCTGACGACACCAACTAGGGCTTACTCGAGACTCGCCCAGTTGTGTGCCGGAGCACCAGCTCTGATTCAAGGGAATAAAACTCGGATGATCAATGGTCAGCTGCTACTGATTTATTGAGTCATTCATTACTCCTTTTATATTACAAAGTTGTACATACTTTTTCCTTATAAAGATTATAATCCAGAAATTTCTATGCATTGCGCCACAAATACAGTGTATTGACCTACATTGTCAGCAAATTTAATCATTAATATATCAAAGCTGATTAATAATTATAAATCCAGAAATTTCTATGCATTGGGCCACAGTGTATTGACCTACATTGTCAGCAAATTCATTCTTTCACGTTCACGAAAGTGGTTGGAGTGAGGCCGGCCCCCTTACCTGTAAAAATAAATAGGTCCTGAAGCGCCACATGCGACCCCTTCAGGGATAACGCAGGCAAGAAGTTACACTATATGTGTAGCTTAGTTGCGTTTTTTTTTGCGTATATTAATTATATATTCTATGATTTTATTGTAAACTGTAAGCGCAAACCGTCGGATATGATTACGAAACGTACGAAACTTCAAAGCACTCGTATTTGAGAGAGTTTGACAGCTGTGTAACAGCCGGTCTAAAGTTAGCCCGAGAAATTCGGACAGGTTCGTTTTTAAGCCGGCTGTCAAAAAACAGACCGGCTGTCTAATTGACTTTTTCTTAAAACAACCGTTTTTTGTGCAAACCGGCGATTTTAAGCAGCCAGTTGGCATTTTTAGCCCTGGCTAACTTTAGCCGGAGATGGTACAACCGAGCCTAAGGATGTTATGGCCGAGTTATACATTTGTAGTTGTCCGTTCCAGGAACTACCCGTGCTGCGGCTATGTGCCGGACTCCTGCGACCCGCACAGCTTCTACCGCACCATGGACGGCTCCTGCAACAACCTGCAGCACTCGGAGTGGGGCATGCCCAACAACCCCTACTCCAGACTGCTGCCACAGAAATATGCCGACAGTGAGTCACAACTTCCTCTATATCCTGTTAACTATTGTAAGCAAGACAGTGAGTCACAACTTCCTCTATATCCTGTTAACTATTGTAAGCAAGACAGTGAGTTACAACTTCCTCTATATCCTGTTAACTATTGTAAGCAAGACAGTGAGTCACAACTTCCTCTATATCCTGTTAACTATTGTAAGCAAAACAGTGAGATACAACTTCCTCTTTATCCTGTTAACTATTGTAAGCAAGACAGTGAGTCACAACTTCCTCTATATCCTGTTAACTATTGTAAGCAAGACAGTGAGTCACAACTTCCTCTATATCCTGTTAACTATTGTAAGCAAGACAGTGAGTCACAACTTCCTCTATATCCTGTTAACTATTGTAAGCAAGACAGTGAGTCACAACTTCCTCTATATCCTGTTAACTATTGTAAGCAATGCCGCAAGCTAGTTTCTTCTCCATAAATATGATAACTCAATTATACTTCCAATACAGCGGGCCCTCTCAACCGTAAGCATAAATAAACCCAAATAATAGACGGAGCCGGAATAGTGGGAGCTGGAGCTTCCGGACGTTTCGCCCATTTCTACGATGAGCTTCTTCAGCGTGAAGTATGGTGATAAAGAAGCCCATCGTAGAAATGGGCGAAACGTCCGGAAGCTCCAGCTCCCACAGACCACGGCAACAGATCCCGGAAAACATCACTCCAGCATCATCAGCCGGCCGTGTACGCCTAAAACTATTAACACAAGGTTTTCTCAGTCTTTGCAAGAAAGGAGAATCTTTGTCTTCCTTCTGATGGGAACCCAGGATTTGCAAGCAAGAGTAGGGAGACCACAACTGAGGGGGCTGGACAACATCAAAAGACTGAATCGGGGATAGCTGAATAAAGCGGCAAATAGAAAATCATGGAGCTGCAGCATCCAAGGTCAAAAAGCCATGATGATCGCCAATCTTCGATAGAAGTGGCACCAAAAGAAGAAGAAAAAAATCACAGAGAATACTGGAAAAGTCTACATCTAAGAGTGAACTTTGAAAGGCTGAGGAAGAATAAAAGAGATGCAGAACCATACACTGTGTTATGTTATTTTACTAAATAACATATAAAAGAACATTCTCGAAGTGTGCAGTGTGTTTTGTGGGCCGAACGGAGCCGAACGGTCACGGAAGCGGCCGAACTGTGCCGTGTGACCTAATGGGGCCGTCGGTCATCAGTTCCCGGCAAGATGTCAACCGATTAAGACGTCGGTGACCAAGCACCGCAAGAGGGGGCATTACAATGGAGCTCCCTCCTCCCCATCTACTTGGATTTCCTGCCAGCAAGGCACCCGCCTTGTGGACCAGAGGCATAGGAGACATAGTGCATAGGAGCGCCCACCCAGGGGCTCCAACGTGTGGAGGCGTCCGCCTCGTGAGCCGCCGCTAGCCTGGGGCGCTGCCCTAGGCCTTCAGTTCGGAATTCCAGTCAACAGAGTAGGGAGTGTTTTAGTGACAAAGTGCAGGTCGAGCCATTACCTTATTTCCCCTTTTCCCCCCCATATTACGAAAGTAAATAAACCCTTATTTGTTCATGTTAAACTTATCTTTGAATATAAAACCCTTCCCAAGATACAAGTAAGCAATACCAAAGAAAGAGCCCCATGCCCTGAGAGTGATGCTGATGAGAGCTAGCCGGAGTAAGTATCCTGTAGGTACAGCCTGGGAGATAACTTCAATTGTAAACATAACAACTGATATTAAAAAAATAGTAAAATTTTACATTCTGTAACTCTGCCGCTATTCCGCTAGGCGTGGCCAGAGCCTCTGCAGACTTTCCTCTATTTTTCCTATCCTTACATACCTCTTTCAATTCATTCATATCCATCACCCTTTTCATACATTTCCTTTTTTTTACGTTCGCTTTGTATATTCCATTCTTCCACATTTTCACCAATCTGATCTGGCCATACTTTTCTCGGTCTTCCCTCTCCTCTTTTACCTTCCACATTATCTCTATACATACACTTTTTAAGTCTTCCATTGTCCATTTTTTCTACATTCCGTACCATCTCATCACATTCTTTTGTACCACATAATGCGCCACATAAAAACAGAATGCAAAATATTGTTTGCAATAATTTAAATTGCAAACACGGCATTGTATGTCCACGGACTGGCACTGTCAGGGACACATCGTTAATTTCATGTTGTTTAATCAGGCAGAATGATCAATTGAAATTGTGCTTCATTATTGGCACAGCTGATTTCAGAATAAAAAATAACATTTTATACTTTGGAGCGCTGACAGATGAAAAACAAATTTGACGTTTATGATGAATGTTAATTTTTTTTCAGAATTGTTTACTCAAATTTTTGTCCAGAAATTCTCAAAAAATCAGGCAGAATGATCAATTGAAATTGTGCTTCATTATTGGCACAGCTGATTTCAGAATAAAAAATAACATTTTATACTTTGGAGCGCTGACAGATGAAAAACAAATTTGACGTTTATGATGAATGTTAATTTTTTTTCAGAATTGTTTACTCAAATTTTTGTCCAGAAATTCTCAAAATATTTGAATGTATAATTAGCCTACATAATATTCTCTTGTCCTCTTAAAATTTTTGTAATACCCCTGCTTGCTTTATCACGCCATTTGGACATGTGAATCACAGGTAAGGCAGCCTTATGGAACAAAAAGGCCGTTTTTGTTATAGTTTGTAATCCGATCCGCATCAAAGTTCACTCGATCCGTTTGGAGAGCAATCTACATGCTTCCTTAAAAACGATTAAAAATCTTATGAAGTTGTAGGTTGCAAGGTATAGGGAGAAACTTTTCCATACATGTTATGGGAAAATAAAGAAAAATGACATTAAATATACTGTTATCCAATCAGCATCAAACTTTACAGGGATATTCTGTATTATACATATTATCTCAAAGTTTGATTAAGATCGTTTAAGCGGTTTAGGAGTCTATAGCGAACCTACAAACAAATACTTACTTTCCATTTTATAATACGAGATTTATGCAAAATTTGTGTTTGAATCTGAAGACATCAGATGTGATCTCCTGTTTTGAAGCTGCGGTCTAACCCAGATCTAACTCAGCCTTCAACTTCCAATTGTTTATCCATTCAAAACAAATTAAAAAAATATACATTCCATATGACCCATTTGTAATGTTCTGACCTGCCAATGTTCACTGAATGAATTCTTCCAGAGCTGGGAATGCCCCGCCGTGGGGTGGGCAAGACACCTCTCCCCGCCGCTCGCCAGATTGCCACCACACTGTTCCCTGTGGGGCACAAGGAAAACACTTTATGGCCTATTCTTGCCATGCTGTGGGGACAATTTATGGCCCACGACATGTCTCTGAGCAAAGCCCCAGAGAAAAGTAAGTCTTATGATGATGACCTATGTGACAATTTACACAATCTAGCAGGCGTGTGCAATGGATAGAGGCAAATACATTTAAGGATAAATTATTTGAGCTTTGCCTTTAAAAACCCGTTGGTAATGAATTTCAGTTAAATCTATGTCTCAACTTGGTCTATAACAGGGGTGCCCATACTTTTTCTTGAGGAGATTGACTTAGCAAAAATTTATGAATAGGAGATCGACATTTTAACTTTTTAGCCCAACAAATATAGCTCATAATTTATACCTAATGTATAAACATTTATTAATAAAAAAATTAGCATAAGTAAAATTACATTGAGTGCAAAATGTCAAATCAGTTTTAAGGCTGATCACTAAAATTTTAGCTATCCTCGGCGATCGACCTTAAATCCTCCCGCGATCGACCGTATGGGCACCTCTGGTCTATAAGTTTCAGTTCTGAATCTCAATTTCAAGGTTGATTGCATTTTATACCATATGTTAATGTTGCCAATTTTTTGCCCTTTGACGCTGTATTTGACACTTTCCTCGTCAACAGACTTCATTCAATCTTAACAAGAATTGAAAATAACCTGCATCTTTCAGAATTGAAATGCTGCACAGCTGACAACAAATACCAGAAAGGCTACGGCAGAACCTGCTACCCCATCAAGGTTCCTCTGGATGACCTGACCATGGGCAAGGATGGCATCACTTGCATGAACTTCACCAGAACCACCACAGACAGAGACGTTGGCTGCGGCAGCTCTAAAAAAGCCGTTCAACCGGTGAACTGAACATATTTACTACTAAGAGTACTTTCATGGCTAGCTTTAGATGATGAAATATGCAAACTTTAAGGCTTGTATACCATTGTCTAGAATGTAGAACCACTGATCTAAAATCTAGTTGGTGCAGACTTAGTAGTCTTTGAGAGCCTCAGAAGTGAGATGTGGGAGGGTCATTCTGCAAACATTAAAGACTTTACAAGGAATACAAGTTTCGAAACAATGCGCAATGAAAGATATGGACTATGGAGTCAATACATATTATTGAATTTGCTACTATCCTACACCGATGTGTATTACAGTATGCTATGTGTATTAGAGTATGCAGCCTTGTGGTACACTTAACATTCATCTAAGAATTTGATTTTTTTCTTGTTATTCTACTTAAGTGTACTTCCTAGACTTTACTTTATGTTTCCTTGATGATGTTTAACCCCCCTACCTTCAGGCTATTTTCCAAGAAATAGGCAAAAAATTAACAGGTTTCGAAACCACTATGTACGTACTCCTGACTTTTGAAGAGTATTATGAAAAATTACAAAACGCCAAACAAACAACCAAGTGCTTAGACTGCCCTTGAAGAACTTACTTGTCTAGATTTGTAATGACTTGACTTTAGAACTCAGGCCAGGCGGTTTGTAGTTTTCAAACAATATTTTTTCTCAAGCGCGTACACGGTACGGGATGTAGCAGAATGGTACACTTAAAGTTTTTGTATCGCGTACGTTTATATGCATAGGGCGGTTAAGTCAAAATCTAGCCTTGGCCTCCCAAATGCTGCGCTTTTAACTTCTCCTGGGGCGGAAGTCTCGACGGCTGTCAGTAGACCTTGCTGTACCTATTTGAAGATAGAACGGGTTGAAACATGGCAGTGCCCAAACAGCTGATCGCTATTTCATATAAAATGAGTTATCTGTTGATACACTGCCATGTTTTATTCCGTCCTATCTTGAAATAGATACGGTAAGATATATCAACGGTCCTCGAAATTCCACCCCATTTGTCTCTAGCGGTTCTCTAATTTACCACCTGGAGAACCTGAGTGCATCTTGGCTTTGACCGGTCCGTAGTCTAGTGGTAACGCTTCAGACTCATAGATAGATTTAGACTGAAAAAGGCAATCTAGCACTGACAGCATTGTTAGACATGAGTGCAGCCTTCGATACCGTTGACCACAGCATACTCCTTGAAAAAATGAATAAGAGTCTAGGAATAGGCGGAAAAGCTTGGAATGGATTGTTTCATACCTGCAAGACAGAAACCAAACTGTTGGAAAAGATCAATGTGTTTCATCTCCAACAACATCGGATACTGGAGTTCCACAGGGCTCCGTCTTAGGACCGCTGTTTTTTATAATGTATATCAGGGAACTGGAAGGCTTTGCACAAAAGTGGGGTGTTAGAATGCATATTTATGCGGATGATTGCCAAAATATGCGCACTGCAGACCAGAGGATACCACGGAAATGCTAAACAAAGTGAGGAATTGCATAGAAGATATATGGTTTTGGATGTCTAAGCATCGGTTGATGCTAAACCAAGAAAAAACTGAAGTAATGTGGATGACTTCTCCAAAGAGAGCACACATAATAGACAACAACACGCCTATAAAATTGTCTAATGTTGACATTTTGCCTTCTTCTTGTATCAAACTCCTAGGAGTTCACCTAGACAGTTGTCTGACTATGAAAGTTCAAATAAATAAGACCGTTAGTTCGAGTTTCTACGGATTACGGCAAATCAAGCTTGTTAATAACTGTCTACCAATGGAAGCAAGGAAAGCTTTAGTAAATGCATTTGTGGTATCTAAAATAGACTACTGCAATAGCTTATATGCAGGCCAACCAAAATGTCAATTGAATAGGCTACAATTGGTTGTAAATGCGTGCGCTCGTATGATTGCTGGTAAGTCGAAATTTACACACACTACTCCTCTTCTCCAGAAGCTTCACTGGCTCCGTATACCAGAGCGCATTGAGTTCAAAGTGTGCACGATGGTCCACAAAGCTTTATTTGGAAAAACACCCAAAATATCTCGCTGATTTAATCAAACCAGTCACCCTTGGCAAAAAAAGCCTTACACTGCGCTCGGCTGAGACTGGAGCCAAATCAAGGATTGAAGAACCTATAAGAAGAGTTAACACAATATTTTGAGAGCGTGCATTTGCAGTTGCTGGCCCTCTGGCCTGGAACCACCTGCCACATCATGTGAGAGAGCTAGAAGACCATGGAAAGTTCCGGAATGCACTGAAGACAAGCAAATTTCTGGCATCGTTTGCACCAGCGCCCTTGGAGTGACTACATCACGAAACGGCGCTATAAAGAAATCATCAACTCATCATCATCATCATAGAAGGTTGTGGGTTGGAATCCCGGCGAAGAAAAAAAAAATACAATTTATATTTTCAAATATGCTCTTTGCTGGGCTGCGGTTGACGATTAAAAGATAATAGGGCATAAGCGACCAAAACTAAATTGTTCAGAAGAGCAGTTTAAAGTTTGAGATTGCAGAAAAATGCCATAAATTTTTAATTTTTTTATCATATTGTTAAAATCAAAACAGCTCTAAAATTAAAAAAAAAAAATTGTACAGTGGACTGCACATGACTTTATAGCACAAAATACGGTCATGTTTAGGTCATAGCCAATTTTCATAACAAAACATTTAGTTGTGTGTAAGTAATGAAGCTCATCTTTTTAAGCAATCGTCTTTTTGCAGTATTATCATTGATCCCGTTTGTATCAAAACTAACACTTTGTTTGGTGGGTACCTATACTTTTCATTGATATTTTGGAAAGTTATGATTGATTATTATATGGGTACAACTTACTAGATTTTAAGACTCGTAGCCTAGTATTTTATATTAGGCGTTTTAGTACCAAGAATATTACAATTATTTTTGTATTAAAATTTGTCACTTTGTATGGTGGCTACACCTAATCTAATCTAATCTAATCTAAGCTGCAAAGATATATATCATTTAAGTTTTATATTAAATGCATTCCCACAAGCAGATATGTATAATTTCGCGCTAACACATGCCGCATGTGGACCTACAATATAAAAACCCAATCTCAAATGAACATAAGCCTTGCAACTCTTGCCGTCCTTCCCTGAAACAGAGGTGACATTGGCAAAGTGAACCAATTTTTACATTATGGGTGGTCAGCCGCATAACAACCTATAAGTCAAGGAACTTTATAATATTTATTTGAAAAAAGTAATGATTAATTTATGTAGGTATATATAAGAGCTTTTCAATTGTAGAACATTATTTTTTAGTTAACCCGTTCTCTGCCGGGAAAATTTAAAATATTGTTTTCTCTTGTATGGCAACCCCCAAAACAAAGAGTATTAAGGCAATGCTTATTGTTGTCATATAGCAATTGATTGAGCAAATTGTTATGTAGGTTTATTTATGGGTATTAGACGTTTTGCTACCAAAAATATTACAATAATTTTTTGTATGAAAATTTGTCACTTTGTATGGTGGCTATACTTTATAATATTTTTTTGAAAAAAGTAATGATTCATGTATGTAGGTATATATAAAAGCTTCTCAATTGTGGAACATTATTTTTTAGTTAACCCTTTCTCTGCCGAGAAATTTTTAATTTTTTTTTTCTCTTGTATCGCAACCCCCAAAACAAAGAAAATTATGAGGCAATGGTTATTTATAATAATTATAATTAATGGTTATATTCTCTAAAAATAAAGAAAATCGTAGGAGCCGTTTTTGAGAAAATCTCATTTGAAACTTTCAGCTGTTCGGAAGCCATCTTGAATGTTCTAAAATTTGAAAAATGTTTCACTATGAATTATAGTGATAAAAAAGTTTTTTCTGATAAAGTTAAGAAACATAAAAGTTTTTTGCGTTCTGATGGGTTTTTGTAGCCTTTTAATTTCAATTTTTGATATCATGTAAACGGCACTTTATGTTTTTATTTTCAAAATTTTTATTTAATGTTTATATAGAATTTGATGTTACGTATAATATTGTAGAACATATCTTTTTTGTCAACGCTTTCACTTCTGAGAAAATCACAATTGTTTATTTTTTTCATATGGTAACTCATAGACACAGATTAGCAAAAATGTTGCCATAACTAAATTTCGTAAGAATGTATCAAGCAATTACTTTACTGAAAATTAAAAAAAAATCGTTCAAGCCGTTTTTGAGAAAATCGCATTTGAAGTTTTCTCCTCTTTGGAAGCCATCTTGAATTCTCAAAATAGTGAAAAACAAATTATAGTGCAAAGAAGTTTATAAATTTTTCTTTCTTGTGAACCTAAAAAAAGTTTTACAAAATTGCGTTTTTATGGGTCTTTTTAATATTTTCAATGAAAATTTTGAGATCGTGTAAACGGTACTTTAAGTAAAAAAAATTTGAAAGTATTCTTTAAATTTTTGTAGAAGTTTATATTGCGCGTAATATTGTATAACATTTTTTTTTTGTCAACCCAGCCATTTCCGAGATAATCACAATCGTTTTTTTCTTTCAAATGGCAACTCATAGACGCAGGTTGGGGAGAGTGTTGCCATAACAAATTTTCTTCGCGACAATTTAAGCAACGACCACACTGAAATTTTAAAGAAAATCGTTAGAGCCCTTTTTGAGAAAAGTGCAATTTTATGTTTTTTTTGTATGGCAGCCATCTTGAATTTTCAGGGTGGTGCCATGCCAGTCAGCCCATCAAAATCTGTGGTTGTCAATTCTCTAAATCCAAAAATTGGTGTCTCTACGATCAGTAGTTCCGGCTGGGACATACATACATACAGACGGACGGACGGACGGATGGACGGACGGACAGGTTCGACAAATTAGGTTTTTTTGCATGGACATGGACTGGTGCAGGACAACTCATTTCCGTTGAAACCTCGTTTTTTTTTTTTCGGACGAATACAATACTTTATAACAGTTCCTTCGGACTGCTATAAAGTAATAAAGGCATTTATTGGCATTCCTATTAATGTGCTTTTATGATTTATATATGTCACAAGCGCCTTTAGGTCAAAAAGGCCAAAATCTTGTCGGTTACACAAAATCCATACTTCGAAAACGCAGTTGTTTGCTTGGGTATAAACAATAAAAAAATCCCTATAGAGCTATGGGAGTTAGCGCTTTAGAAAGAGCGGAAAATTTTAAGTAGGATAGCATTCATAACTCATTTTTGACCAAAACGTTACTTATGCCCTACTTCCTTTTAACCGTCGATATACCTTTACCATAGACTGGCTACCAAAGGTCCATCTAGCCTTACAGTAACTGGGTCTTGCTTGAGAATAGATTCAAGCTCGAGCTTGCAGAGGGCTCTTGAAGTGTATTTCACACAAAAAAAGCGTTCGCCAAATAAATCATCTTAACCCCTGGAGCGCCAGCGATTTTCTGCCTAATTCAGACACCCAACTCGTGGTTTTTTATATTAAATATCTCCAAAGATACAAAACATATCTCCTGTGGGTTTTTTTTATATCAAAAAACAATGAAATAAAGTTTTTTTAGTGCTTACCAAAAAAAAAAAAAACTTTTGAGGATTTATTATTTTGCTCCATCATAATTTAGATTATGAAAAAAAGATCGAGATTCTAAAAATAGATATACCTACCTCATTAGTATCGGAATGGCGACAGAGTTACAGTTACAGTTACAGTACAGTACAGTATGCTTAGGCACGAAATCACAATACATCACAAAAATTAGAAGTTAATGACCCTTATTATTTACACAAAAAAAAAATTGAGTGTGTTAGTGTTTTTATGTCAACGCAAAAAAAACCGCAAAAAACGCAACTAAGCTACACATATAGTGTAACTTCTTGCCGTGTTATCCCCGAAGGGGTCGCATGTGCCGAGTTGACCCTATTTATTTTTACAGGTAAGGGGGCCGGCCTTACGCCAACCACTTCAGTTGATGTGGGGGTTTCCCAGCTCCCGAGGGGGCTGGTACTCATTTCTTGTGAAGGCTGAGTAAACCTTGCCGGTATTTTTATTATGGGGTTTGAAATAAACACCGAAATAGGAAACCATTTCTGACACCCTCCTCGGTGGGATTCAAACCCGAGCTCACGGGGTAGAATGCAAGCACTCTACCAACTGAGCTATCGACCGGCTACAAACTCATTGTGGAATTCGGCTTTTTTAACAGTCGGTATTCAAGGTCAACTTAAATATTATATTTTAAATACCAACAAACAAAAATGAATGCTTTGAATTTATTGGTGGATGGTTCTATCCAATAGTAGTACTTCATGCGATTTTTGATCTTATTGCTGTGTAAAAACTAAAGAAAAATGAAAAAAATCGCGTATAGTACTATGAGCGCGGATCCACACTCCGGCGCTCGAGGGGTTTATGTTATTAAATAAGTTAATGTTATAAATTAGGTTAATGTTACTAAAGTAATGTATTTATCAATATTTTCATTTTTAGTTGAACATTGTCACATCATGGTTGGACCTTTCAAACGTCTACGGCAACACTGATGATCAAGCAAGCGACTTGAGGACGTTCTCCGGAGGCCAGATGACTACGGTCACCAGGAACGCCAAGACCTATCTCCCATCTGAAGGGGACTTGGTCACCAACTGCCCGTGCACCAAAGTTGGAGAAGGTGTTTGCTACAAGACAGGTAAGCGACCTCAATTTTTTGAGAAAAAAATAGAACTTCAATTAAATTTTTTCTTTCTTTATTTGTGTCAAATTTTAATTAACATTTAAATTCATATTAAATGCATGCCCACAAACAGACACATGTTAATTCTATAATATAATCTATAATCTAAGTTGCAAAGATATATTAACAT
The DNA here is from genome assembly GCA_951799405.1 of Agapetus fuscipes. Classification (NCBI taxonomy): domain Eukaryota; kingdom Metazoa; phylum Arthropoda; class Insecta; order Trichoptera; family Glossosomatidae; genus Agapetus; species Agapetus fuscipes. Next base: position 14,419,032 of record OX637362.1, read on the forward strand.
ATAAAGCTCATATCAAATGTATGCCCACAAACAAACACGTGTAGTTCGCACTTACAAATGCTTTTTTATTTTTATTTTTTATTTTTTTATTTTTCATAATATTTTACAATTTTATTCTAAGATATTTACTATTTATCATACTATGTTTACATTTATTTCTAACCCTCATGCGAAAGCAGATGCTTGTGTGCATTGAGGGCGAGAGCTTAACTACTTATATTTAACATTCCATTAACTAATACATTTTTTACCAAATTTAACATAACTATTTTAACTATTTAATTATTAAATATATTTATCTTATGTATCTTAACTATTTTGATTATTTACTAATTCAATTTTTTTTTTTTTTTTTTTTTTTATTCAATTTAAAATTAGGTTACATTAAATATTTACATTTTTTTTTTTTTTTTTTTATATTGTTATTAGAATCTAACCCTCAGGCGAAAGTGAATGATTGTGTGCCTTGAGGGCGAGAGCTTAAATATTTTATTTTTCATTTACTGTTCACGCCAAAGCGCCATCTTTCGATCATTCCTCAAATTAACCTCCTTATCCTGGAACTTCACCATTATTATCCAAAATCTGTTTTACCGACCCACATATTGCAACTTGCATTTTGATCTTGGAGCAAGAAGGTTGTCGATAAAAACTTCGTGGGTGAAATTCGAAAACGTCGTGAATTTAACCGTTGTGCAGTCCATAGCAAGTTTGGACATTTGTGTGTGTTTTGTGTCCTCAAGAGCCGTGTGGTTTGAGCGCGCCTTTTGGACAACGGGAGCCGACTGCAGTCGATCCAAGCTGGATGACGGGAGACACGAGGTAGGTGGCAAATTCCTTGGGTCCTTCCTTCCTTTTGTCCCGATCGAGAGTTTGGAGCAGTTGCGCCCCCAATCGTCGTCGTCGAGACTCCTCAGATCATTTCTCGCATTGAGGAGCCCTCGAAAGTAATTAAGATACTCAAATAAGAAACATCGGCGCAGTGGCGTGCGTGAGATTCGCTCGCGCGTGCTGCGTGCGCATCCATTGGTCCTATCGTACCGGATTTGTGTTATTTTGCTGTTAATTGGACAGTAAAATATTTTGGTTTCTTCATTTGGTGTACTTATTTTGAATAGTTAGTTTTTGATATAGATATTGGAAAAGATTATACAGAATCGTATTTTTATATTCATAATATTAGCTTTGGGTAGATGAGATAAAATTTGTAACAATAATTCGTTGTACAGATTTAAATTTGAAGGTTGGTACTGGAGAGGTCATTTGTTTACATTAAATTCCCTTTATATACCTAACTGTTTATGTGAATTTTTTAAATCATCAATCGGTAGGTACCAAATTGCTAATGAGGTAATAAAAATAATAGTTGTTTTGATTTGCGAATTTATTTTGACGTTTGTTTACATAATATTCAAGGTCAAAGGAATATTATCATTCATAACAGAGTTTTTGTTTATTATTTTTCTTTTTCTTCTTTTTGATATTTTGGATTCTTGATATATACAACCAAATATGGCTAAAAAAGAAGATCAAGAATATGCTGTTCAGCTTTTACAAAGCAAACTGACGGCCATTTACGGGAGAATTCAGAGTATATTCGATCAAAGTAGGAATTTAAATAATGATCCTGTAAAAATTGATGACTTTTTGGCTAACAGTTTTACAATCGATATTCTACGTGCCGATTTCATAAACACTATTGATGAACGAAATAAACTGCTGTCGGTTTCTGCGGAGAGTGTTCCTAATTATAATTCTCTAATGTCAGTTGAAGAGTTATATACAAAAATAAAGTTCCGGGTTAATCAATTACAAACGATTAGTCCAGCTGTCGAAAAATCGGGGACTGCAAAGAAGAGATTCAATTTGCCGAAACTGGAGTTATGTAGTTTTAATGGGGAAATAGAATCGTGGCCATTATTTTATGAATCATTTCGAACTGTAGTTCATGAAAATGAGGATCTCTCTGATAGTGAGAGAATTCAATATTTGATTGGGAAACTTTCTGGAAAAGCTCTAAACCTTTGTCATGGGATTGTACCATCGGCAGAAAACTATGTGGTATTGTGGAAAGCGCTTATTGATAAATACAATGATAAAAGGATGTTGGCTACTTCGTATCTAGAGAAACTGTTCAAACTACCTAGCGTAGATCGTGTTGAACAGTCACCCTCAAGTTTAGAAACTTTTATAGATGCTTTCTCGTCAAACGTCGCGGCATTGAAGCAGTTACAAATTGAAAACTTGGAGGATTTTTTGCTTATTTATATTGGAAGCAAGAAGATTGGCTTCGAGACAGTGAAATCTTTTGAGTCAGAATGGAGCCAAAATTTAGGCGGTCGTATGCCTAAATGTATGGATTTCATAGAGTTCGTTAGAAAGCAAGCACAGATACTGCAGCGTTCTCGTCAAACATTGGGTTTGACAGATCACACGCAGCCTCGTAAAGGTTCATTGTCATCGTCTTCTGTTTCACGTTCGTATAAAGCCAACAATGTGAAATCATTTGTGAGTATTCGAGAATCGATAAAATGTTTTTTGTGTGGCCTTAAAGATCATGGACGATTGTCAGAGTGTCCAAAGTTTAAGAGAATGAATGTTAATTGTAGATTTAACGTCGTAAAAGCAAATAAATTATGCATAAAATGCTTAGAGCCAGGACATATGATGCGCGGGTGCAGCAAAGATATTGAATGCACTGTGTGTGCACGCCATCATAATACTCTATTGCATTTTAAGGGCGCTAGCACGCCGGTAGGGGCGACTGGTGCTAACGTCGAAGGAAATGTTGCGTTGGAGTCGCCAACCAGCAATCCTGTATCGGTGGCATTGTGCTCTGTTGGAGAGCGCAAGATCGGGTCGGACTCGGATCCATTTTCATCGGTACTTTTGGGTACGGCAAAGTGTACTGCTAAGAATGAAAATGGCTGTGTCAAAATTATTCGGGCAATAATTGATAGCGCTTCACAGCGTGATTTCATCACGGTGGAGTGCGCTAAGTCGTTGGCTTTGCCTATTTTAGCCACGGAAAGGAAGTTTGTTTCTGGAGTGGGAAATAGTCAAAGTGAGATAAAGGGCGTCACATCTTTGACCATTCGATCAAGGATTGACGATATATTTGAATTCGAAATTGAACCGCTGGTTGTAGACACCATAACAGACAAGTTGCCAACAGCGAGAATTGATAGATCAAAATTGACCTATTTCGAGGGGATCGTACTTGCGGATGAGGACTATGACAAGCCAGCAAAGGTGGATGTCATTTTGGGAGCTGACATTTTTGCAAGAATCCTACGTGCTAAAACGGTATCGAGATCTGCCGGGGAGCCAGTAGCAGTAGAAACTGCACTCGGCTTTATTATAGTAGGAAAGGCTCCAGCCATAGAAAAGGTAGCAAACGAGGTGGAAGCCTTTCACTCGATAGACACGCTTCCCTCCGATTTAACAGGGTTCTTTAAATTAGAAGAGTTTCCCCAGAAGCCGTATTTGGAAACGGCAGAGAAAGTAATTATACAGAATTTACAATCTCGGCATTTTGGAAATGAAATTCAATTGTTGAATTTCGGAAAACAAGTGAAACCCGCTTTTAGAAGGTTGACAGCCTTCCTGAAAGATGGGGTTGTAAGAGTATGTGGACGGTTATCAAATGCAAATATAGAATATGATAGTCAGCATCCAATACTTTTACCTCGTCGTGATCATGTGGTCAATCTTATAATTGATCATTGGCATCGAAGAAATCTGCAGACGGGGAATGAGTTCCCCTTGATGGCAGATTTTCCGGAGTTTCGAGTGAGAGAAGCCAAGGCCTTCTGTCATACCGGAGTAGATTATGCACGACCTCTGGCTATTATCACTTATCGGCGCCGAGGCGTCCGAAGTATTAAGGCATACATATGTCTATTCGTTGGTCTTGTAACAAAGGCTGTCCATTTGGAATTGGCCCCTGATCTTAGTGCCAATGCTTTTTTGAGTGCATTGAAACGATTCATTTCCTGGTGCGGACCAGTATGCGTTATATATTCCGACCGAGGTACTAATTTTGTTGAAGCCAAATCCTCATTAGATGCTTTTTATAAAATGTTGGATTCAAAGGAATTCAACGAACGATCTGCGCATGAGCTCCAAGAGCATCGTATTGAGTTTTGTTTCAATGTAGCCGCCACTCCTCATTTTGGAGGTATTTGGGAGGCTGGCGTACGATGTGTGAAGTCTCATTTGGCAAAGGCAGTCGGATTGCAGCTGTTAACTTACGAGGAGATGTTGACGGTGCTCGTGCAAGTTGAAAGCATACTCAACTCCCGTCCGTCGACAGTGTTAAGTGGAGATCCGGCTGAGCCATTAGCTTTAATGCCGGCTCATTTTCTGACCTTAACTTCATTAAAGTCGTATCCTGTGGGACCGACCAGTGATGGAGGCACAAGCTTGGTCAGAAGAAAGAAGTGGTGCGAACAGCTAGTGCAGTCGTTTTGGAAGCGTTGGAGAACGGAAAACTTAAACACCATTCGGGTGAGGAAAAAATGGCATAAATCGATTGAAAACGGCTCCATCGTAATATTGGCTAATGGAACGGGCGCACCGCCAATAGGGTTTGTTCAGGAGGTTTTCCCGGGGAAGGATGGAGTTGTTCGAGTGGTAGAGGTGCGAACAAAATTCGGTACATATCGTAGACCGGTAGTTAAAGTCTTTCCTCTACCAACTCAATAGATTGTTTTTTGATACGGTTTTTGCTATTTTTTATTTTTGATTTTCGTCGTTATTTTCGTCGTTTTTCTTTGTTTGATATAAGTTAAGCTACTTGTAAATATTTTCGATTCGTTGATTTAGATTTAGATAATATTACAGTCCACTTGTTTCGTGTCGATATAAGTATAGGTGCAAATAGTTTCGGCATCTATCTTAAATTTTTCGTTTTCGTTTTGTAATAGGTAGTTGTGAGTAGGTAAATCAGAATCGAGGGCTGCTTGATGCGGGTGGTGGTGTGGGGTGTTGAGGCAGGGATGAGCAATGTTTGAAAGAAGGGGTTCTTTCAAGCCCGGGGGGATGTTCACGCCAAAGCGCCATCTTTCGATCATTCCTCAAATTAACCTCCTTATCCTGGAACTTCACCATTATTATCCAAAATCTGTTTTACCGACCCACATATTGCAACTTGCATTTTGATCTTGGAGCAAGAAGGTTGTCGATAAAAACTTCGTGGGTGAAATTCGAAAACGTCGTGAATTTAACCGTTGTGCAGTCCATAGCAAGTTTGGACATTTGTGTGTGTTTTGTGTCCTCAAGAGCCGTGTGGTTTGAGCGCGCCTTTTGGACAACGGGAGCCGACTGCAGTCGATCCAAGCTGGATGACGGGAGACACGAGGTAGGTGGCAAATTCCTTGGGTCCTTCCTTCCTTTTGTCCCGATCGAGAGTTTGGAGCAGTTGCGCCCCCAATCGTCGTCGTCGAGACTCCTCAGATCATTTCTCGCATTGAGGAGCCCTCGAAAGTAATTAAGATACTCAAATAAGAAACATCGGCGCAGTGGCGTGCGTGAGATTCGCTCGCGCGTGCTGCGTGCGCATCCATTTACATAACTATTTTTTTTTATAAAGGTATAATATGTCTTATTCTATTTATTAACTATTAACTTACATAACTATTAATTTACATAACTATTTTTTTTATAAAGGTATAATATGTCTTATTCTATTTATTAACTATTAACAACTTTATTAATTATTATCAACTTTATTATTCTATCATATGTATTACATATTACTATATTATCTATACTATGCATACCATTATATCACTATATTTAACTATAACTACTTTAATTATGAACTAATAACTATAAAATTATTTTAGAATTGCTGAATGTATACTTACAAATAAAATCCAGACTTCAAATGAACATAAACTCTACAACTTTTGCCGACCTCCCCTGACACAGGGCAGTGGCGTGCATTGCTTTTTAGCCATGGGTAGGCAACAATTTGGGATTTTCTCAGTTCCCATAAACCCAGATATTAATTTATCGTAAAAATGTGCTATTACATAATTATGTGCCTACGCTACAGTATCAACGACTTCTGAAGCTCAGAACTATTTCAAATCAGTGTAGAATCGAAAGCTAACTTTGGTTTTACTAAGAAGGAGCAACTCCTTACAAGATATAATTTTTTTTTTCAGTAGCTTACTTATTGGACAATGAAATTTTAGATACTTTTCGTCAAATCCCAATTTTATAGATTTTTAGACATTGGCTGCCATGTTAGCAATTTTCCTGCAATATATTTTTTTTATCTGTGAACTTTGCCATAACACGAAAGGCTATTAAAGAAGAATCAATGTTTTATGTTGTCATTTTAAGTTCATTAAATATTTTGTTGCACAAATTTTGGCGTAGTCAACATGACAGCTTTTTCATTATGCGAAGTCTTTTCAAGATAAAAATGAGGAATGGAGATATAGTCAGTTGAATTACAATTATTCAATACACACTGTTTTGCTTTCAAACTATCATCTGCAATAACTCAAGTCAAGAATAAGGTAGGTACTTACTTGGAAGGCAATAAATCACTTGGAATCACTAAGTGGCTTCGATATGTTAAAATGTATGCCCGTAAACATACACGTGTAAGTTTAAGCTTACAAATGTTGCATGTGTACTGTAATGTTCCCCCCCCTGGCGAAGAAAGAAGGGAGTCGGAGGAACGAACGAAGAGTAAGAGTCGAAGAGAAAGAGAAAGGCACGAAAGAGATTTTTCCTCCTAAGTTAGAAGTGGAGCGATCAGAAGGTCAGGAGAGGATACCCTGGAATCACCAGGATTCAAGTGCAACAAACCTTCTTTGAAGGAATAGCACTAGGCTGCTTCGATTCTTTTCCACCCTTCAGTTTCAGCTGCTGGAAGAGCAATCTACCCCTACCGAGGTAGTAATTATCTTTGGCCAATTATTATGTGATCATCTAGCTAAGGGTAGGACTCCTCGTCGTGTGGAAGATTATGAAACAGAACGTTGTGTAAATTTTTTGTTTTACCGTTTCAAAATCTACTTTAGTGGCAAACCCAAGTACTTTTTGGGAGGTGTACCTCTCATACATTTCTACCCTTTTATAAGATTATAACGAGTATTGATTTTACGTCTACGCAATCAGAGATGAGGTAGTATGAACTACAATTATTTTTAAGGCGACGAGATTTAAGCATTATTAATTACGGAACGGTCTTAAGATGTACAAGTTTAATTGATTGGAATATAAGGTAGTCGAAAGTATTTTCAGACAAAACATAAATGACATAAAAATTGCGAGATGAAAGGCAGTTAGGTTTTAGTTTGTTAGTGAAGGTAATTACATGCAAGGCGATCTCTTCTTTGTTGTAATTCTTACCTTTGCGCGTCCACCTGTAAGTTAATAGGTCCATGGCTTTTACAGCATCTTTCTATGACCACCGGTCATCTGAAAGGCACTGCAAAATGGACCTTTATTAGTTATTTCAAGGAAAGGATTCGGATACACGCGGCGTGAATCTAAGATTTCGACACCCTCGTCGATTAAGTGACTCTAATTAATCATGGCAAATGGCCCCAACGGCCTTTTGGGTACCGCCTTCCTTCCCCAACGTACCCTCCCCCCGCTCCGGATGGTAATCTTTTGCTGCAAAAAACCACGGGACAGGAAGGTTAGTCTGGATTGTGTGTGTTCAGCTACAAGTTACTGCAATAATGTTGGCTCCAAGCAAACTCCAAGTATATATGATCAGAGATCATGGAACATTAATCCAGCTGAGTGAGCCCAGATCATTTCAGGAACTCTCGTTGCGACCAGAGGTCGGGAACATATCCAGTTGTATTTGGCCAGAGGCCGGCTGCCAATTTTCAGGAACTTTGTTGTGATCAGGAACATATAATGACCAAGGTCACTCAGGGGTTTTCAAATTCAACTGCATTAAGTACATCTGCGTTATTCTTTGTGTGTCTCGATATGAGATTGCAGGCATTTCGGCTTCAGCACATACTGCAGAGTTGTTTGTTTATAATTTATTTATGAAATTTGTATTTTATTAGCTTGGCCAACCCCTAGTGTGATGGATGTGTAATGGTGTGTTTGGAATACATTTTCAACTTCAAGCGGCTTACTTTCAGTCCTTACTTATAGTAATGCATGCGGCGTGCAATTCCTTCATAATCTTTCTTTCATTCTCACCGCCTAAAGAGGATAAGTATTTTGTAATGTGTATGAGTGTGATTAGGTAATTCCGCTTCGAATGTTATAATATCTCAGGGCCATCCCGTGCCTGTGGACTATTCCATCACCAGGCCCACATTTAGAATCTAAGACAATAGGTCCCTGATACCCTTGTATCTCGTACCTTATAACCCTGTGAGAAGTCCACTTGCCGGGAACCCTGACTCAGCTGTTATCCACAGAAAGGAATTCTAGGAGGGAGGCGGAAGTGATCATGACTCTTGGACAGCCGAGGACGGAAGCTTCGTGTCTCGATTATAAGTGGACCTAACATTTTTTGAATTCAATATAACATTGCCGAATTACAGTGAAAGTAACTAATTGAACGCAAAATCAAAAGTGGTGTGTGTGTGTGTGTGTTAGTACATGAAAGCAAAGTAAAAACAGCGATAGTAAACAATTTCTTAGTCTAAATAAAAAAAGGAAACCTTCCTCCACTCAGGTAAGCCAATGAATCCCTGAAAATACATTTATAATTAACAGAAATCAAGCAATAAGTAAACTTGGAAGAAACACCAGCATTCCTCCACTCAGGTAAGCCATTGAATCCCTGGAAATACATTTATAATTAACAGAAAGCAAACAATGAATACTCCTGAAAGAAACACCAACATGAAATTAATTCAGACAAGTGGTTTTAATGAAATTAGTTATTTGTTAGTATAATTCAAGAAAACTTATCCCAGGATCTTTCTTCTCTGCTTCAACTCTGAATTAATTCGGAAATAACGGTTTTACTTTTAAATATAGAAATGCTGGAACCCAGAGACAATAAAACACTGCAATTTCACTCTCACAATTATTATTTAAAGTAAAACAAAAGAGAATTTCCGCGTTTATTATTTATAAAGTCCATCATTTTATTAAAACGTTTAAAAAGGTTTATTTCGGGTTTGATTGATTAAGTTTATATTTAATTGAGAATTTCTTATCGGAGTCTAGAAAACCAGAGTTTATAATTTTACGAGCTTGGAGAATGAAAAACCCACACGCGTGTCGGCTGTCGCACCGGATTGAGATTCGCGTTTATTAAAATTACGTAATAGAATTTATATTTTCAGTGTTTGGGATTTAAACAGAACACGTGTGTATCGATTGGCGACAAAAATCCGACTTTCCGAGTTTATTAAAATTACGAAATAGAATTTATATTTTCAGTGTTTGGGATTTAAACAGAACACGTGTGTATCGATTGGCGACAAAAATCCGACTCCCGAGTTTATTCAAAAATTAGAAAATGAAATTAATTATTTTTTTAGTGTTTAGAGAAAACGAAAAACACATCCGTATCGATCGCTATCTGAATTCCCACTCCCCCATCCCTTGCAACGTCAGGGGTGCATCTCTTCCCTCTCCTCCCCTTGAGATCTCCTTTCCTCCACCCCAAGATCTGCCGCAAGTCATAGCGATATAATTATTGGTTGAAAAAGAGAGAACTCTACAATTTCCCCCAAAAATTTAGAAAAATGGCAATCTTGTTATTTTGAGAAATTTTTCCCAAGGTTCTCGTTCACTGTTCAACCAACAGGTTCAAGTCGACGTATATCTTTTTTTCCTCTCCCCAAGCCCCTTTTTTTTCAAATTATACGCGCTCAATCCCGATAAGGTGTCGCATAACGCATGTGTGTAACACATGTGTCCTTTCGTTTCCACCCCCAATCACGGGCCCACTTGAAGTCATGCTTCATCCCTCAACCCAAAGAATTAAAAAAACACTTGGACTATTTAGTGAATATGCCTTACACAGGGATCCAAGATTTTCAATTAAACCATGTTCGTGCGTAAATCATTGAAAACGCATTCGAAACCAAAATTTTAGTTCTGCCATACAACAACGCAGGCAAGTAACTAAAATTAAACAATAACCAATTGTCCCAAATTTAATGTACCTGACACTCAACTATCTTTACAATGCAAGTTGCAAAGATGTACCAATACCGAAGATTCGAAATTAATGCACGCCCACAATCAGACGCACGTTAGCCCAGGCCATCACACTTCGTGTGTACATCAACAAATCAAACCCCAAATGTTAAAATAAACTTTTACCGCCACTCCCCGAAACATAAGTGACATCAGCAAAGTAAAACAACCTCGACCGTACGGGTGGTCAGCCTCATACCGGTCCACAAGTCAAGGAACAATGTCAAGTATATACCTTAACTAGGATTCACCCTAGTTTTAGTTTTGTATAACCATTCAAGGTAGCGTTTTATTTAATATTAAATTTAAATTTACGTCAAACAAACGCTATTCAACCGTTATGAGGCAATATATTCCCCCAAAACTTTAGCACAACTGTTACTTTTAACAGATAAAATAGTTAACCCAAATAGCAAATTATCGAAATGGAGAACACCATTCCAGGAAAATAAATGCTCATTTGAAACTTAATTGAGATAATAAAGTATTAAAACATTTTAATTTATAAAATATTAAGTGTCTTAAAAAATTACAAAATTTAAACCCGGTTCCCTCGTAAGGCCGGGATGATATTATGCAACGCAAGTGATCGTTCAACAATCAGTCGTCACTGCATAAAATCTTATGGCCGACACGACATGGACGCATGAAATAAAATAAAATAAAAAAATAACACATTAATATTAAGGGCCGCTCCAAATTTCCTGGGAATGAACAGATCAAGGGTCCTGTGTACAAAAAATCCCACCCTTGTTTTAAGCGTTATTTCTTTCACGACCATAAAATTTTATTTCTTGAAAAATAAATTGAAAGATTAACGTTCCTCAGAGTTATTGGTTCCGAAAAAAAAGACCACTTCACGCACTCAAAATCCATAATTTAAATCCCTTTTAGTATTTTTGTCGTTTGAGTGAACTAATTTTTTTTCTTCCGTCCCACGATAGTTAAAATAACACGGTATCAAAATTTACGACTTTTTAGATTATTTCTACCCCAATCTCTTCACACATGTGCCGACCCGAATTGCCTCAGTTCCTTTCCATTTTTTGTTTGCATAAAATCTTAGCAACAGTGACATCACTTCGTGTCCAAAAAAAGGAAACTATACCATGCAAATAATCAGATTTTAGATGAAGCAATAAATTTGCTGTCTTGACACTGAAATTGTCAATTCCAGAGATACATTGCTTAGTTTTGCCACCCATTTAAAGAGCCGCTTCCCCCCCAAAATTATATACCCTTATTTTAATAAACTTAAGTGTTAAGCTCTGTTTTAGTGTGTTTCCACACCTCAAGAGCTTAGTGAGTCTAAAATTTAAGGCAAAGTGAATTTACCCCACAATACACATAATATGATATCTCACAAAGGTTTAATATTGCGCAAAGTGCAATAACCTGTTTCACATAATAACAATTTATCATCTCATCACAAGATGTACAAAATTCAAATGTTCAAAATAAAATTAAATCGGAAAGAGGAAAACTTCATTTCAAGTCCTAATATAGGGTGAAATATAAAATAGCATTAGAAAGCAAGAGGCACGTAAAACATGTGTAAGGTAACAAAGACGACGCGCACAATATTACTTCAAGGTTTATTTTTATTTTATTTGAAAGTGTATTAAGCGGACTAAACTTTGCTTTATTATTATCCGGCGGTATGTTTACTTCTAGTTTACGTAAGTTACTTGAGTTAAAGTTTCTTTATTCTTTAACAAAAAATTACTGATTTTAAAATTTACACAAATTATTAAACGCAATAAATGTATGAGAGATACTTGTATGACCTCCCATCCTGGTTCACTTGGCAACAATTGTAATGTTCCCCCCCCTGGCGAAGAAAGAAGGGAGTCGGAGGAACGAACGAAGAGTAAGAGTCGAAGAGAAAGAGAAAGGCACGAAAGAGATTTTTCCTCCTAAGTTAGAAGTGGAGCGATCAGAAGGTCAGGAGAGGATACCCTGGAATCACCAGGATTCAAGTGCAACAAACCTTCTTTGAAGGAATAGCACTAGGCTGCTTCGATTCTTTTCCACCCTTCAGTTTCAGCTGCTGGAAGAGCAATCTACCCCTACCGAGGTAGTAATTATCTTTGGCCAATTATTATGTGATCATCTAGCTAAGGGTAGGACTCCTCGTCGTGTGGAAGATTATGAAACAGAACGTTGTGTAAATTTTTTGTTTTACCGTTTCAAAATCTACTTTAGTGGCAAACCCAAGTACTTTTTGGGAGGTGTACCTCTCATACATTTCTACCCTTTTATAAGATTATAACGAGTATTGATTTTACGTCTACGCAATCAGAGATGAGGTAGTATGAACTACAATTATTTTTAAGGCGACGAGATTTAAGCATTATTAATTACGGAACGGTCTTAAGATGTACAAGTTTAATTGATTGGAATATAAGGTAGTCGAAAGTATTTTCAGACAAAACATAAATGACATAAAAATTGCGAGATGAAAGGCAGTTAGGTTTTAGTTTGTTAGTGAAGGTAATTACATGCAAGGCGATCTCTTCTTTGTTGTAATTCTTACCTTTGCGCGTCCACCTGTAAGTTAATAGGTCCATGGCTTTTACAGCATCTTTCTATGACCACCGGTCATCTGAAAGGCACTGCAAAATGGACCTTTATTAGTTATTTCAAGGAAAGGATTCGGATACACGCGGCGTGAATCTAAGATTTCGACACCCTCGTCGATTAAGTGACTCTAATTAATCATGGCAAATGGCCCCAACGGCCTTTTGGGTACCGCCTTCCTTCCCCAACGTACCCTCCCCCCGCTCCGGATGGTAATCTTTTGCTGCAAAAAACCACGGGACAGGAAGGTTAGTCTGGATTGTGTGTGTTCAGCTACAAGTTACTGCAATAATGTTGGCTCCAAGCAAACTCCAAGTATATATGATCAGAGATCATGGAACATTAATCCAGCTGAGTGAGCCCAGATCATTTCAGGAACTCTCGTTGCGACCAGAGGTCGGGAACATATCCAGTTGTATTTGGCCAGAGGCCGGCTGCCAATTTTCAGGAACTTTGTTGTGATCAGGAACATATAATGACCAAGGTCACTCAGGGGTTTTCAAATTCAACTGCATTAAGTACATCTGCGTTATTCTTTGTGTGTCTCGATATGAGATTGCAGGCATTTCGGCTTCAGCACATACTGCAGAGTTGTTTGTTTATAATTTATTTATGAAATTTGTATTTTATTAGCTTGGCCAACCCCTAGTGTGATGGATGTGTAATGGTGTGTTTGGAATACATTTTCAACTTCAAGCGGCTTACTTTCAGTCCTTACTTATAGTAATGCATGCGGCGTGCAATTCCTTCATAATCTTTCTTTCATTCTCACCGCCTAAAGAGGATAAGTATTTTGTAATGTGTATGAGTGTGATTAGGTAATTCCGCTTCGAATGTTATAATATCTCAGGGCCATCCCGTGCCTGTGGACTATTCCATCACCAGGCCCACATTTAGAATCTAAGACAATAGGTCCCTGATACCCTTGTATCTCGTACCTTATAACCCTGTGAGAAGTCCACTTGCCGGGAACCCTGACTCAGCTGTTATCCACAGAAAGGAATTCTAGGAGGGAGGCGGAAGTGATCATGACTCTTGGACAGCCGAGGACGGAAGCTTCGTGTCTCGATTATAAGTGGACCTAACATTTTTTGAATTCAATATAACATTGCCGAATTACAGTGAAAGTAACTAATTGAACGCAAAATCAAAAGTGGTGTGTGTGTGTGTGTGTTAGTACATGAAAGCAAAGTAAAAACAGCGATAGTAAACAATTTCTTAGTCTAAATAAAAAAAGGAAACCTTCCTCCACTCAGGTAAGCCAATGAATCCCTGAAAATACATTTATAATTAACAGAAATCAAGCAATAAGTAAACTTGGAAGAAACACCAGCATTCCTCCACTCAGGTAAGCCATTGAATCCCTGGAAATACATTTATAATTAACAGAAAGCAAACAATGAATACTCCTGAAAGAAACACCAACATGAAATTAATTCAGACAAGTGGTTTTAATGAAATTAGTTATTTGTTAGTATAATTCAAGAAAACTTATCCCAGGATCTTTCTTCTCTGCTTCAACTCTGAATTAATTCGGAAATAACGGTTTTCTTTTTAAATATAGAAATGCTGGAACCCAGAGACAATAAAACACTGCAATTTCACTCTCACAATTATTATTTAAAGTAAAACAAAAGAGAATTTCCGCGTTTATTATTTATAAAGTCCATCATTTTATTAAAACGTTTAAAAAGGTTTATTTCGGGTTTGATTGATTAAGTTTATATTTAATTGAGAATTTCTTATCGGAGTCTAGAAAACCAGAGTTTATAATTTTACGAGCTTGGAGAATGAAAAACCCACACGCGTGTCGGCTGTCGCACCGGATTGAGATTCGCGTTTATTAAAATTACGTAATAGAATTTATATTTTCAGTGTTTGGGATTTAAACAGAACACGTGTGTATCGATTGGCGACAAAAATCCGACTTTCCGAGTTTATTAAAATTACGAAATAGAATTTATATTTTCAGTGTTTGGGATTTAAACAGAACACGTGTGTATCGATTGGCGACAAAAATCCGACTCCCGAGTTTATTCAAAAATTAGAAAATGAAATTAATTATTTTTTTAGTGTTTAGAGAAAACGAAAAACACATCTGTATCGACCGCAGTTCAAGATCGAAGTCCCGAGTTTATTAAAAAATTAGGAAATGAAATTAATTATTTTTAGTGTTTAAAGAAAACGAAAAACACATCCGTATCGATCGCTATCTGAATTCCCACTCCCCCATCCCTTGCAACGTCAGGGGTGCATCTCTTCCCTCTCCTCCCCTTGAGATCTCCTTTCCTCCACCCCAATAATAATAATAATAATTGGACAATTTGTATACAGCGCCGTTTAGTGGCACTAGCCACCCCAAGGGCGCTTTTATGTGTTGAAGCTTCTGTTAAACAAATGTGTCTTAAGCAACTTCCTGAAACTGCCAACACTGGTCTCTGTTCTCAACTCCAGAGGTAGACTATTCCAGCAGGATGGACCAGCCGAACTAAAAGCCCTGTCTCCGAAACCAGTTCTGTTCCGTCGAAGAGGCAGTTGAAGCCTGTTTACGGCGTCACTCTGTGCAGAACGAAGAGTGCATCGTTTTCCACCTATCTGGTCGACTCTGCACAATTCACACAAGTACGATGGGGCAACTCCTCTGAGGGCATTAAAAACAGAAACACATATTTTGTACTCAATCCTCTCTGGGACTCGCAGCCAATGAAGGCGCCGCAACAGAGGAGAGACATGGTCAGTTTTTCGTCCTCCTAAAAGTAATTTGGCTGCAGCATTAAAGACGGACTGCAGTCTAGACTGCTGAAACCTTGGAAGACCCCAGAACAGACCATTGCAATAATCCAGTCTCGACACAACAAAGGACGCAATGAGAATCTTAGCAGCTTCGGATGTCAAACAGTTTCTGACCCATCTCAACTGCCTCAGGTGAAAAAAACAGGAGCTCACAGTCGAGCCAAGATCTGCCGCAAGTCATAGCGATATAATTATTGGTTGAAAAAGAGAGAACTCTACAGTACTTACAAATTAAAATCCAAAAAAGAAACATAAGACATACCACTTTTATCAACCTCCAAACAGGGATAACTGTCAGCCTCAAAATAATTATGAATAAAAAAAAGTTGACATTTCACACCACAATTTCACACCTTTAACATTATTACTTTTTATCATTATTTGTTCAGAAAAGAAACATTCAATTGAAAAAAGAAGTACGGAAAATTCAACAAATGACAAGACTTTTTCAGGTTAATTAATACTTCAAAGAAAATTGTGATGTATTTTGGGGATGTTTATTGTGGATGGGGGATATCAATCAGACGAACAGATGAGTCTTGGTTTCAATGTGATGTATTATTCCATTTCAGTGTTTACAAGGCGAGAGACAAAACCAGACTGCCCAGTGAAGCAATAATAATCTCTAATAATATTATATTACAATAATACATTACCTTATATATGATATTACCTACTCTAAATAATCATATCATAATTATACATTACACCTCCCTCACTAAATGACGAATCTACATTACATTATATCATACTTATCATACTTATCATTATAACATATTATATCAATAAAAATTATATCTTATACAATTTCATCTTCTTTCATCTTGGGTACCGCAGGCGGTTCTCCCCCCTCGGACGCAGGCGCTCCGACCATGGTTGGAACCTGGAAACACCCGAGTCATTAGAGATCTGTCCTGCCTCATCCAACAGCTGACCCAACCCCAGGTCATTGTCAGACTCATCCTCCCAAGACACCTTTCTTCCGGAAATCTGATCATGATGTCTTTTCCAAATCTGATTTCCAGCTTTTACCAAGTAAATCCTGTTTCCCAATGTTTTAAATATAATGCATGGAACCCACTTCCCTACATTTCTGAAATCCTTAGTCATTACCTTTTGTCCAATTCTGAATAGTCCTTTAATCTTTCTTCCCCTGTAATTCCTTTGTTGATTTTCCTGATTTCTCTTTTTAAAAACACATACCTTTCTCCCCGTCTTTTTAAATGATTTCTCCCCAGGCACTACTGTATCAAAAATGGATCTTATTTTTCTACCTATCATAAGCACGCTCGGCTCCATCCCTGTTGCTAATGATGGTGCATTTCTATGATCTACTAAAAATTCCAAAAGCTTATCTTCATAATCGTTAGGAAACATACCATTTTTCATAATTTTTTTTAAAAAACTTTTTGTTGTTTTTACCGTATTCTCCGCCAAACCGTTTGACGCTGGGTGATTTACTGCTGAAGTTAAATGCTTAATATTTAAATTTTTGCAAAACCTTTGAAAATCTACTGATGTAAATGCCGTACCATTATCCGTTACAATGCAACTTGGAATACCTAACACTGAAAATATTCTCTTCAACTCTCTAATTGTATGCCTTGCATCAATTTTATCAACTTTTACAGCATCTATCCAATTTGATGCTGCGTCTACTACGACTAAAAAATATTTTCCTGCTAGCGGCCCGAAAAAATCTAAATGTATCCTTTTCCAGATATGTTGTTCTACCGGCCAACTTTTCAACTCGACTTTATCTGGAGATCCCATATTTCTTGCACATTGCGTACATTCTCTCACTGTTTTCTCAATTTCTGTATTCATCCCTAACCAAAAAAAATAATTTCTAGCCAAAGTTTTCGTTTTTACAATTCCCATGTGAGATTTGTGAATAAACTTCAAAATATCTTCCCTTAATGCCAATGGTATTACCAATCTGTTTTCATAAAATAAACAATCATTTGATTCGCTTAACTTTTCTCTTAAAAACCACCATTTTACCAATCCATTTGTCATTTTGGATTTATTTGGCCACCCTGTTTTCAAATACTCCTTTATCTCACAAATGACCTTGTCATTACGAGATGCTTTCTTGATGCATTCTACATTTAAATTTGTTTCTACTGCAATACAGTTTAAAAATTCTCCTTCAACGTCCTCAATGTTTATCTCATTTATGATCTCAATATTATCTTCCCCCTCATTATCCGTACTACTCATTGGTAACCTCGACAAAAAATCTGCTTTATTATCCTTTGACGGAACATATTCAATAGTATAATCAAATCCTTGCAAAATTAATGCATATCTTTGTAATCTATTAGCTGCCAGTATAGGTATGTTTTTATGTTCACCCAAAATGTGAACCAATGGCTTGTTGTCGCAAACTAGAATAAACTGCCTCCCATAAATATATTGAAAAAACTTTTTTAATGCGAATATAATAGCACATGCCTCTTTATCTAAAATAGAATATTTTTTCTCTGTATTCGACAAAGTTCTACTCGCATACGCAATTGGTCTTTCTAATCCGTTCTCGTATTGATGACAAATTATCGCCGATAGACCTTGGTCACTTGCGTCAGTAATTACCTTCACCGGTAACTCTGGATTATAATGTACCAGAATCCTATCGGAGACTAAAATAGCTTTTACTTTATCGAAAGCTAATTGACATTCTTTTGTCCAGCTAAATTTTGCTCCTTTTTCTAATAGTTTGTACAACGGCTGCAAAACGCTAGCTAAATCTCTTATAAAAATTCTATAATAATTTATTGCACCTAAAAAAGAGCGTACCTCCGATATGTCACTTGGAGTTTTCAAGTTTTTTATAGCTTCAACTTTATGTTGAAGTGGTTTCACACCATCCCTCGATATTTGAAATCCCAAATATTCAACTTCTGTCAACCCAAATTCACATTTTTGTAAATTAACACTAAATCCACTACGTTCTAAACGCTTAATTACCTCTTCCGTTGCCTTCTCCAATTCTTGCAATGTATTCCCATAAATTAACAAATCATCCATAAATGCTATCGCATCCAACCCTTGAATTGCCGAATATAAAGCTCTGCTAAATATCGCTGGTGACGTCGTGAGACCAAAAGGAAGTACCTTGTACCTAAATAACCCAAATGGTGACGAAATCACACAAAGATTTCTCGACTCCTCCGACAACCTAATTTGAGAAAAAGCATTTCTCAAATCTAATTTTGCATAAAATTTTGCTCCATTTACTCTATTTATTAAATCTTCTACTCTAGGTAACGGGTACTTTATTTTTTTTAACATTGGATTCAAAGTATTTTTAAAATCGGCACATATTCTGATTTCATCATTTTTTTTTTTCACAATCACTATTGGACTTGCCATTTCACTAGTCTCTACTTTCTCAATAATACCTTCTTGTAACATGCGATCTATTTCTTTTTCTACCCTTATTCTCAAATTAAAAGGAATTGGCCTCGGGTTAACAAATTTTGCCTTAAAGTCTTTTATAACTTCTATCTCCGCTTCAAAATTTTTAAAAGTACCTGCTTTACTCTCAAAAACAGCTGGATATTTTTTTCTCATACTAGAAAAAAAATCTGCATTATAATTCGTATTATTATTTCCTACTGAATAAATATTATCGCTAACATTGAATGAATTTATTTTAAAAGTATTCAAAAAATTCCGACCTAATAAAGAAGACGACCCTTTATATACAACAATTATTTCTATGTACTCTTTACTTCCTTGATATTCTACTCTCATGTACTTACGACCTTTTACTTGTAGTTGAGTACCATCATAGCTTGATAATTTCAAATCACAATGTTCTAACTTAATATTTGAAAAATGTTCATTAAATATGTGCCAAGGAATAATAGTCACCCCAGAACCCGTATCTAAAATCATTTTTAGATCTGTATCATTTACCTTTACGTTTAAAAAAATGGGACCATCCATCTCATTAATGGCCATTATTGTATTTATTCTTCGAAACTTGCATTTATTTGCATAATGACCAGATTTGTTACATTTAAAGCATTTAATATTATTATTATTTTTATTTAAAAACTTGCATGCATTTTGTTTATGACCGAATTTACCACAGTTAAAGCATTTATAATTATTATTCCTATCACTTGAAATACTTGCATGTCTAAAAATAGATTTCTTACTATCATTTGAATTATTTCGCTTGATTTCAGAATTTCGCTGTCTATCCCTTGACTTCCGAGTTTCTGTGGAATCCCTCGAATTACACGAACTCATTAAATTTATACTTTCTGAATTGTTTTGACCACACAAATGTTCCATTGTTCTCGCTAATTCTACACATTCAGATAATTTCAATTCCATTGCTTTTAAAAATATTCTCTGCTTTATTTTGTTCTGTCTGATACCTATTAAAAATATATCCTTCAAATTTGCCTCCAATCTATTCTCAAATTTACAGTCTACCGCAATTTTTTTCAATCTAGCTATATAATCCTTAATTGACTCGGTTTCGAGCTGTTTACATGAATAAAATGACTCCCTATACTCAAATATATTTTTTTTTACCCCACAATGACCCCCAATAATATCAATCAACTCCTCGAATTTTGCCTCCGAAATCTTTTTCGGAAAACATAGATCAGACACCGTCTGAAAAGTCTCCTTGGTGAGAGACGATAATAGAACAGCCCTTCTGCGTTCTTCAGTTAAAAACTTCTCATCATACAAAATGAGGACTTGGTCGAGCCGAAGTCTGAAGACATCCCAATCTCCAGTCCTATGGCAAAAAGGACTTAGACTCCTCCGTGTTCCCTCCATAGTCTGAAACGGCAGAAAGAAAGAAAACAAAAATCTTATCTGCTTCTGCGTCCGACAGTCCAGGA
Organism: Agapetus fuscipes; assembly: GCA_951799405.1. Taxonomy (NCBI): domain Eukaryota; kingdom Metazoa; phylum Arthropoda; class Insecta; order Trichoptera; family Glossosomatidae; genus Agapetus; species Agapetus fuscipes. The sequence goes on from OX637362.1 coordinate 14,439,431, forward strand.
AACGCCTACGTGACCCTCAGAAAGTGGCTTCCACTCCCTGCAGCAGTCACCTCCAGGAAAATGACCCTCAAGGCTCCCAGCTCCTGCAGTACTCCCTGCAGCACTCCGCCCCAGTTGGATCCTCTCCTCTTGAAAAGAAAACCGCTGCAGTAACTCCCTGCAGCGATTCCTCTTGGCTCCGTGAGTTCTCTTCCTCTTGAAGAAAACCGCTCCTTCTCTTCAGACTTCTTCCAGTTCTCCCTGCAGCAACCTCGCCTCAGCTGGCTTCGTGATCCTCAGTCTTCAGATCCTTCTTCCTTCTCGAAGATTCCCACATGTTGCTCTTGCAACAATATTATTTTATTTCTTCCAAAAAAAATTTTTTTATCCCGTTTTATATGGTTCTTCTTTATCCTGACTGCGCCACTGTGATGTATTTTGGGGATGTTTATTGTGGATGGGGGATATCAATCAGACGAACAGATGAGTCTTGGTTTCAATGTGATGTATTATTCCATTTCAGTGTTTACAAGGCGAGAGACAAAACCAGACTGCCCAGTGAAGCAATAATAATCTCTAATAATATTATATTACAATAATACATTACCTTATATATGATATTACCTACTCTAAATAATCATATCATAATTATACATTACAAAAATAATTTAAGACACACACATGCAGTTTTCAAAAATAATCACAAAAACACCCTTAATTTATTTAAAATAAAATTATTTTTTCTTTAACATAGTTTAATTTTCACAATAATATTTTATATCTCGAGCACTTTCGACCATCAATATTCAGGTCATTATCAAGAGTCATTGTGAAAATTAAACTACGTTAAAGAAAAAATTATTTTATTTAAAAAAAATGAATTTTCACTGTGTGAATACACAAACCCTACAAAACCCTTAATTTACATTATTTTAGCTCTTTTGTTTTGATATTCAAAAAGGAAACTTGAAAAAAACCCGAAATATATATTTTTGCAGCTCGTTTAACGTAACAAATTAATGTCAACTAACTAAACTAAAGAAACTAACAAAAAACAGAAGGGACCTAAACACAAAGTACATCTCTCTCACAATACCGCGTAGCGGTGTCTCGTTCTTCTATTTACCCTTTCTAACGTATCGCGTTGTCCCTTTTTAGGCATCGCCTTTTCGGCATAATAATATTGCAGCGCTGTTCATGCACGTATTGGTAGAAATCGTTTGAGTCACAATCAGTACGCTATCATTATTATCATCATAATATCTCAGTTCAACTAAAGATGGAACTGAGATATTATGATGATAATAATGCAGGGAGAGCCCGCTAGCGCTATCCGAGTGATGAGCGGAGTGGGGTGGAGTGTGGGGGAGAGAGGGGAAGTGACAAGCGGCGAGCAGATAATATTATGGGCTATACCGCGCGTAATTTGAATTTTTAAAAGAACAGAAGATGAATATTGTTGTATGAAATGTGTGTTTAATTCAGTTCGGCAACAACTACTGAACTGTATGAGATGTACGCCACTGACACAGGGGTAGTTCGCGCTTACAAATGCTGCATGTGTATATTTGCAAATTAAAATCCAAACCTCAAATGATCATAAGCTCTGCAACTTTGGCTGACCTTCCCTGAAACAGGGGTGATATTGGCAAAATGAATAATTTGTTACAGTATGGGTACTCTGCCTCATACCACCCTATAAGTCAAGGAATTCTCAACTATTCACTATTCCTTAACCATCATGTTTATGTCGCCACCTAGATAACAATCTATTAAAATCATGAAATTACCGTTCTCATAAATGTCAATTGCAGCGGATATCAGATCCAACCAGAACCCTCAGCTGGCCATCCTGCAGTCCCTGTTTGTGTTTGACCACAACCGCCTGGCCAGGAACCTGTCCGCCCTGAACCCGCACTGGGAGGATGAGCAGCTGTACCAGGAAGCCAGAAGAATCGCCATTGCCGTCTATCAGCACATCTCCTACATGGAGTGGCTGGGAATCCTTCTTGGTATACAATTTTGTTTATTTTTAGTGCTCCCGTAATAAAATTGAAATGGCTCATCTTCAGGCTTCACCCTTTTAAGACAAAAATACACTTATTAGTATTAATTCGGTCGATAGCTCAGTTGGCAGAGCACTTGCACTCCATGCCGAGAGCTCGGGTTCGAATCCCGCCTAGAGTGTCTGAAATGATTTCCCTTTTCAGTGTCTATTTCAAATAGGATATACAATCATGTTCTACCTAAAATAGAAAAATATATATCCCGAGAGGGTACAAATCTGGGAAGAATTGTGATAGAATGGCTGAAGAAAACTGGGAGACAGAAATCAACTTACGCACTATTTAATATATATAAGTAGTCAATCTTATTATACCCTTTTTTCTCTCTTGTGATTTGTTGTCTTGTGAGATGCGGATTCCACTGTCTCAGAACAGATCACAGATCTAGTGAGACAGTGTAATTCCTTCATTACATTTGTTTGTTTGTTTGAAGGAATAAATTTTATTTCATTTCATTTCATTTCATTTGTTTTCCTGATTTCCAGGTAAGGATAATATCATCAACAAGAAGATCATCTTCCCCGACTCTACTGGTTTTGTCAATGACTACAACTCCGCCTCCAGTCCTGCCATATCAAACGAGCATGCGCACGCGGCCTGCAGGTTCTTCCACACACACATCATGGGACAAATCAAGTGAGCTTCTTGCTTTGCCGCCTCTTCCATCTAAGGCTTAGCAATGCGATGGCTGAATAAACACATCAAAACAGACAAAATCCCTGAGAGCTTATGAACAATGGGAGCAAACAAGGCTGAAGCTGAGAGAGAAAAATACTCCCTGTCTTGATCGGTCCTAAGTCTAACGGTGCACACTGCAGACTCGTAATTGGAAGGTCGTGTGTTCGTTTCCCAGCAGAACACAACAAAATTATCATTCAATTTTCAAAGAGTAAATATATGTCTTTGGGGGAGCCAAGTTTGACTCCACCATGTGCAAATGAGAAAGAGATTGATTATTGTTCCTAGATTTATTTTGGCGCTGAGCAAACTGATCCCAGGCAAATCTGCCAGAGCAGCAGACCGTCTATGGGCGGTGTGGTGACCGTGCGCTGTGCCGAGCCTGGTGATAAGCTGGTTAGGATTGACGCGCATTACCCCCCTATTCTTGTACAGGTTCAGTACCAATTTTTGGAGCCAGCGACGGTAATTTATCCATCTAATATGGACCAATCCTTGGATTGGAATTTTCCCAAAGCTGACTTTCTCAAACTTTACCATTTGATTTCGGAAATCAACTTTAGCCGTATATATGAACATACTGGTGTAGACAGAATTATTGATTTTTTTAATAATGCTGTCTACAGTGTGTTTGACCTTTGCATACCAAAGAAAATTCGAGCTCAAACATGTAGTTGAGCATACCCAGTCTATTACACGGGTGATATGATCAGGGACATTGCACTTAAAGCTCGCCATCATCGCGACTGGAAACACTTTGCCAATAGTTTCAGACTCACTGAATTTCAGAGATTACGTACGAAGATTAAAGTCAGTATTACAAACGCTCATAAACAACGCTCAGAAAATTTCACTTGAACTTAAAAAGAACCCGAACCGGGAAATCATTTCAGACACCCTCGGTGGGATTCAAACCCGAGCTCACGGCATGGAATGCAAGCACTCTACCAACTGAGCTATCGACCGAACTTACTTAGTGGAAAAATTGATTGATCACCACTGCTGGGATGGACTCTACAGCTTTACGCCCCCAGCAATTATAACAGAGCAAGAAGTCATGATTTTCACGATTCCCGCCTGCCAAACCAATGTTCTCCGTCAGTCTTGGGTAGTGCGTGCGCTGTCGCTGCTCAATACTCTGGCTTCCCAGCCCCACACCTGGATATATTTACAACTGGTGTGGATCGCTTACTATCAGAGTCTGTATGTATATTAGAACAACGTATGGATGCATAGATTAATGTATCTGTGTATTGTTCTATTATGTCTGCAATGTTATATGCAGGCCCGGATTAACCCCTCTGGGGGCCCTGGTGCGGGGACAAGCTCGGGGGCCCCCCCATATGCCCCCATCCCCTCGTAAAAAATCCCCTCCTCCTTCCACCCCTATTTTTTCAAAGGACAAAAAATGCATTTTTTACGATTATACATCTCTGTAATAATCTATACTCTAAATTGCAAGGATATATTAAATTAAAAACTCATATCTAATTGATGCCCACAAACAGACACGTGTAAGTTCGCGCTCACAAATGCTGAATGTGTACTTACAAATTACTTAAATCAAAACCTCAAATGAACAAAAGCCCTGCAACTTTTGCCGACCTTGGAACAGGGATGACATTGCAAAGTGAACCATTTTTTACAGTATGGGTGGTCAGCCTCATACCAACATATAAGTCAAGGAACGTTATCGTTATATCGTATCGTTACCAATTTCTCTTCAATAAGGTTTTCTGGATAATTTATATCAATGGTTCTCTTGAGACTCTCGCAAGATTCTTATAAGAATTCGTCAAGTTTTTAACATTTCTAAATTTTCATACATCAATGGATAATGTTTAAATGATAAATTCAAGTGATAAATTTCAAACCCCGGAATAAAATACCGGCAAGGTTTACTCAGCCTTCACAAGAAATGAGTACCAGCCCCCTCGGAAGCTGGGAAACCCCCACTTCAACTGAAAGTGTTTGGTGTGAGGCCGGCCCCTTTAACCGTAAAAATAAATAGGTCCCGAATCACCACATGCGACTCCTTCGGGGATAATGGAGGCAAGAAGTTACACTATATGTGTAGTTTAGTTGCGTTTTTTTTTTAATGCCACCCTTTGTTTCAGGGAAAGGCGGCAGGAGTTAGAAAGTTTATGCTCATGACAGGATTGGTTTATTTTGTATGTACATATGCAACGTATTTAAGCGTGAATTATATGTGCCTGCTTGTGTGCATGCATTTAATATCAGCCTTAAATGTTAATAGATCTTTGCAACACGGATTATAAAGCTGATTGTTTTGATAATCAACGTAATATGAAACCGGTTGTCAGGCAAAAATTATACAAATACTTTAAGAAGTACCTACCTACCATATTCTGATGCATTTCTAAAGATAAAAAAGAAAGACAGAAATTTAAAGGAACCCACTAGTTCTCAGGTAAAATTTGCCGACAAAGCAATATAAACAATACGTGGAAGCAAAGACCGACCATTCATTACCCGTCGCCATACACTATTTTTTTGTATGGAAACTTATACTGTTTACATTTTATTACATTACTAGTGAAAGATTTATAACTGTCGCGTCGGAAGTTTTGCCGCCGTGGCAGGAACAATAGCGCAGTTAACTGCTATAATCCTACAGGTTCCATTATGTGACATGCCTGGGAGTTTATGATGGCACATGTTTGGTATCTTTCTTTACCTTTATTTTTTTTAGTTTTAAGGAGAAACTTTATTTATTTATTACTGTTTGGAATGTTCGGGGCCCTAATCAGTTATTGTGGGGCCCCGGAAGATTTGTTGTGAGAAGCTTTTATTTCTGTATTATTGAAGTCTTTGTCTGTATAAAACGTAGCGTTATGAACCGGAAGCGATGAAAAGTTTAAAGATTTATTTTTAAAAAAACAATAAAAATTATTTTCTAAAAATTAAACAAAAAACTTTGTGTAATACCACTTTGAGTACATATTTTAATTCAAGAGTACTTTCGGTGTTATACCATCGTCAGTTGAAAATATACTAAAGTAAGAAAAGTTTAATCTATACAATTTTTTTTTTACAATAATAATAAAAAAATAGACTTTTGGGGGCCCTCAGGCCGCGGGGGCCCTGGTTCGGTCGCACCGCTCGAACCGCCCTAGATCCGGGCCTGGTTATATGTATTGTGACGTTTTGGTGTTTCACTGCCAGTGCTGTATATGAGTCCCTTAAAAGCAAACACGCCACTGTCCATCAAACTTAAATTATGGGAAATCAAACAATTTTGAATAACAGCTTAGTTATTTATATTTTTAAAAACATGCCAGGCTTACAAAATTGTTAATGGACATACCATACTGTGTCTTGTCTTGTCTTGTATCCTGCCGCCTTTCCTCTAGGGGTGGCCAGTACCTCCACACAAGTGCCTCCACTTGACTCTGTCCTTGCATACTTCTTTCATCTCATCTAATTTCATCACTCTTTTCATGCATGCTCTTCTCTTGTTTCCACTCTGTAAATTCCATTCATTCGCAATCTCATTTATCTGATCAATCCATTGTTTCCTAGGTCTTCCCCTTCCACGCTTACCTGTTACATTCCCTTTATACACTCTTTTTGTCAGTCGGTCTTCACTCATCCTTTCAATATGTCCAAACCATCGCATCACACTTCTTTGAACTTTCACTTTCACACTTTCTTTTACTCCGCATTCATTTAGAACCCATTCGTTTCTCACTCTATCTTTCAGTGTTTTTCCTGTCATACTTCTCAGATGGGCCATTTCTACGGTGCATACCTTATTTACTTCTCTTTCATTCAACGTCCATGACTCGCTTCCATACATCAGGGTCGGCAACAAAATACAATTGTGTACCGCCATTTTCATTTTCTTTGGTATCCTTTTATTCTTCGCTATTCTACCAAACGCTCCTATCACGCATCTTCCTTTGCTGGCACGCTTCTCTAATTCTTTCGTCATCTTACCATTCGCCTCAAACTTACTTCCTAAATAGTCAAACTCATTCACTACTTCAACTTTTATTCCATTCAAATTAATTGTAAGTTCCTCACATACTTCATTCCT